>PVKN010005206.1:0-31441 GCA_004027915.1 Capromys pilorides
TGGAGACTTTCAGTGAAGTTTGGTACATTAATGTGGGTAATGATGTCCTGCAAAAAGATACGTGATTGGATGTTATTGTTCAACTTCAGATGGAAGTGTTACTTTACTTTTATTTGGATGCATAGTCTATCCCTTCTGTTTACAGAGATCTTAATGTAACTCAAATGAAAATGATAATAGTAAAAAATTGAAATAGAAGATCAGAATAAAGAAAACCATGATAATGCCAACCAACCTCATGAGTCAAATTGCTACTCTAGGGGAGTTTCCTGTGTAGCACCCCAACTTTTTGAGAAATAAAAAGGCAAGGAAAGGTGATTCGTAACACCATATATGAGAGTAACTTCCCGTTATCGAAAATGGATGTTATATCTTTCACTGGGAAAATAAAAGCTGGTATAGCAGGATACTAAGGCACTGCATGACATAATATGTAATCCGTGACACTTTTAGGAAGAATGTAATACATCTGAACTTTGCCATTTCTGTAGTATATGTAGTTTTAGTTATATTTCTGAATTAAATAAAGTTGGATTATTAAAATGCCATGGAATTAAGGTAACTTTATACACTTTAGCAGGCTGTACTGGAAATTCATGTCAGGGTAGCACAGAGCAGTGGTGGGGACCTGTGGTACACATGCCTTGGACAGCTGTTTCTATCATTGAGAGCTCCAGAAGGTTCACCATCACCGGCATGGAGGAAGATGAATAGCTTGGCCCATTAAGTGCTCTTCTCTAAATCTTGTTTTTCCCACAAGGGTGTCTGATTAGAAACTGAGAGCAAATGCATTACTTCCTGCCCAGGACCTGAAGTGCTGTAGCACTGATTATGGAAAACTGAACTTGGAGGCCTGATGAGCAGAATCTCGTTTTCAGCAGTGCAAGTTAAGAATCTTGAGGGTGGTTCTTACCCTCTGAGAAGTTCGTTCACCTTCCAGAAGTGAACATTTGTAATTTAAGTAAGTCATTATTGACCTAAAATTTAACCTTCTGCTTTCAGTTCCTTGTCAGATGCCCTTGTAGGACATGATAGTGTGATCCTTCCTCTGATGTCAGTTTTTGTATACATAATGCAAGTTTAGAGATATTTATTATTTTGAACATGGGCTCCAGATTCAGATCTGATACATCATATCCACCCCTCTCAAGTCAGTGCCTGAGGGCCAGGGATTTAGCTCAGTGGCATAAACATATCTGCCTGGTAAGCACAAGGTCCAAGTTTGATCCCTGTTAGCTCAAAAATAAAAAAATAAAAAAATCAATGCCTGAACTGCTTTCATGGTGTTATCTACTATACATTTAGCAAGTATACAGAAATAGTCCAACTCTGTAAAGTTAAAGATTGGAAAATCTAAATGTATAGGTACATCATTTTTATGTCTGTAATACTTGGGTGCGAGATGTCTGAAACAAGGCAGGTAACTACTGACCAAGCAAGACTGCTTTATATGGAAAAGCTTACATAGCACTGGTACTTGAGACTTCTGGATGCTCCAAATGTTGTAGCAATCTGAAATATTATGTGTAGTCTTTTCCATTTTACTAGACTTTGTTGGTGCAAAGAGAAAGGATATACTAAAGGAACTCTAACTTTATCTCCACACCTGTTCTCTCCTTATCTGCTCATAGCCAAGGAGGACACATACACAGGCATGGCCAGGTACTGCCCATGCTCAGATTCTGGAGTTTTTATTCTTAAGCATGAAGAATAGTAATGCTAAGCGTTGTGTGTCAGCAAATAGACGTTGCTGCGCAGAACAGCCAAGAAAGGCAACTCAGTCCCATCTTACACATGAAGAAATGGATGGATATGGCAGTAAATAGGCCCACAGGGGAAGAGTTCCAAAATGTACTAGCCATTTAGCAGTTAAGTGAAAAGTAAACCCTCTTCTAGAAAGCTGTCCTAGCCAGCACTTCTCGCCCTTTTCCATGAAACAGTGTAAGGCTGGCCATCCTTGCCTGGGGCCCGAAAGCAGCCTGAAGGAAGCAGGCTTCGCCACATCCAGTTGGTTACCCTCTCTCTGTCAGTCACTTGCACGCACACTGAATAGACTATAAATTCACATTTCTGGAGCCACATGGTCAAAATAGCACTTTATATTCAGTGTGAAATTCTTAAAATGAAACCCAGCTGGCATATGGGAAGGCTTGAGAAGGGGGGAATATTGGGCGTATGAGGGGTTCGTGATTTTCCAGAGAGCTTTCTACACTTTGTGCAGATACAGGGGAATTTTTGTGTGTATGTGGCACCAGGGTTCGAACTCACGACCTTGCACTTGTCAGACAGGCACTTGTGCCACGGAGCTATCTCCTACAGCTCCTACGGGGATATTTTTAAACATGTATGATGCAACATAGATGTATTTCTTAAACCTAGACTGTCAGAGTCTAATTTATAATATTGAATATTTTTAAACCTATATGATACAGCATAAAAGTACTTCTTAAACCTAGAATGTCACAGTCTAATTATAATACTAACTTTATAACACAAAGATTGTTATACAAAGCATTCCATTGAGCCTTGTCTGCAAAGATGAATTTGCTCATGTAGAAAACTGTTTTCAGTTTGCCCATGAATGATAGTTAATTGTGTCTTTCAGTGATTGAAATAATTCCCTGCCTTAATAACCTAATACATAGGAACGAGAGAGTGAGAGTGGAAAAGACCAAGAAAGTGAAAGTGAGAGAGAGCGAGAAATGACAGTTGGCCTATACCTCTAGCCTATGTGCACCACTCCCATTGAGTTGTATGCCTTTATCTCTTCCATATTCCTCTTCTTCCTGGGGTGTGAAGGAAATATGCCACGTCTTGGTGATTTAGAGGGTCATTGGTAAATCAGGGCGAGGCAGACTCATCCCATTCTTTGTTGCTAAGCCAAGCCTTGCCTCCCTGGGTCCCATCAGACACCTTTACAGGTGTGTCAGTTAGGCTGCCCTCATAGCAGGGCCTGCAGCCAGCTTAGTGTAGACTGGGTGTCTGTGTCTTCACAGAAGTCACAATTCAAATATTTTAGCAACTGTAAGATCTCAGCTTTCCCATGTTGTATGAAAACCATATGTTGTGTGTAACTGCTAAAAAGCATGCAAGTTACATGTACTGTATGTTGGGATAAGGAGAAGAGGTCAAGAATTTGTTTCTCCAACACTGATTTCTCCAGAGCCACATACCCACCAAAAATTCACAAAACTATTTTAAGTTCTAAAGTCTGAGTATTTTATGCTAAATATGAGAAGGTAAGTTATCCGGTAATTCATTCACTAAAAATGTTTGTAGCCATGTAAAGTCACTTATACCCCACATATCATCACCCCCTTAACTCTGTAAAGTTAAAGATTAGAAAACCTAAATGTATAGATACATCATTTTTATGTCTGTAATACTTGGGTGCAAGATGTCTGAAACAAGGCAGGTAGCTACTGAACAAGCAAGACTGCTTTATATGGAAAAGCTTACATAGCACTGGTATGTTGGGATAAGGAGAAGAGGTCAAGAATTTGTTTGACTTCTAGATGCCCTAAATGTTCTAGCAATCTGAAATATTATGTGTAGTCTTTGTCTTTTCCATTTTACTAGGCTTTGTTAGTGCAAAGAGAAAGGCTATACTAAGGATATACCCTTCCATCATTCTGTGTTATCCCATTAATAACACATATCCTCTGGAGGCTGGGGAGATAGCTCCGTGGAACAAGTGCCTGCCTGGCAAGTGCAAGGTCTTGAGTTCAAACCCCAGTCCCAAAATATGTAAATAAATAAATAAATAAAATCCTCTGATTAAAAATAGACAGTTGGCTCAAGCTGTCATTTTTATGCATTGGCACTGTATGATTTTTATTTTGAAGTACTACTGTATTATTGTCATTTTACACATGGAAAAAATTAATGTGTTGTGAAAAGGAATAATTTCAGGTGAAATAGGACTATTCTGCAAGGTGTTAAAACGGCTGACTCCCTAGAGAACTGTATGATAGATAGTAATCCAAAGTACTGGCTAAATTAAAACTCCAGACAATTTTCCTAGTTAATTGTTTCTGTTCCCAAGTTTAGAAAATGGGCATAATTTCTAGTTGGAAAATAGTTCATAAGTGGATTCAGAATAGCATAACATTTAATTTTAAAAAACTACTTTTACTAAAATGGTAACTACTTATAATCATAATATGCTATCACTGATATGATTATTTTTATAGAAATCTTCAAGTGTGTCTGTGTGTGTGAGAGAGAGAGAGAGAGAGAGAAAGAGAGAAAGAGGGAGAATGGGTTTTAGTATTTTAATTTTATTTATTTATACTTCTCCACGAAAGGATTTGAGGTGATAGACACAAGTATTGATTCTGACAGTGGGCATGTTTTCATATAATACTCTGATCTTCAGGCTGAGTTGGGTGTTAATGACTTCCCCACCAAGAAGGCTTTTGGTTCAGACATGAAAAACTGGAATTTGAGAGCACTGAGTACACAGCTAGAAGTCTAATGGCCTAATGTAAAATAATTGTTCAACAATTAAGAGTTGGTAGGGCCAGGGAAGTTCATTTGATAGAGCAACCAGGCCAAGCGTGTGAGTGAGACCACCCTGGGCCTGCCAGAAACTCATTCAACCCAGCAACAAAGCCCAGCTTGTGAGTGGGACCACCCTGGGCTTGCCAGAAACTCATTTGACACAGCAACCAGGCCTGACATGAGGAAGACTGCCAGGGCCCACCAGAAACCCATCCAACCCCGCAGCACAGCTCGGCATGTGAGTAGAACTTCATCCATCAGACAGGCTTGGTCTGGAAAACTGTGGCAGAACTCCCTGCAGAGAAGCTGGAGACAAGACCCACCCAGATCATCCAGGAGCACAACTTCTTGCCAGAGTGGCACAGCAGGTTCGTCTCCAAGGGCTACAGCAGGAAGAAGTGGAGTGCAGCAGCCAGACTCAAGCCACACCCACCTGGATGAGTTTAAATTTGGTAGATCCAGATCTGGTGCTAAGGTAAGAACACTACCAAAGCTCTACCCAAAGGTAAGAAGGCAGGGCTATACAAAATGGCAAAGAATAGGATGTGCTCTCAAGCCCTGAGCCCACACAGAATGAATGCAGGAGACAATAGCATAGAAGAAATTGGAAATCACACACCTGAAATCTCTGAAATAATAGCATCTAAAGTAAAGAAACAACTGCAGAAAGGTAGAGAGGAAATCAGATCAGAAATAATTTCTGAAGTAAGAAAAGAAAAGATAATGATAAAGAAAGAAGTACTAAGTGCTTCTAAAGAAGACACTGATTAAAAAAAAATAGAGGAGAATAGATAAATGATGGAATCCTTGAATGACAATATAGGAAAGTAATAGAATGCATGAAGCAGATTCAAAGTGTTATACACTTAAAACCTTAAAATCACAAGCTAGCAAAACCATTTCAGTAAAAGTGAAAATAGACTCTCAAACCTCATAGACACCATTGCAGCTAGTGAAAAGATAAGAAAAGAACTCTTAAAAACAACTAGGATGCAGGTAGAAATAATTCAACATCTGCAAGACGATGCAAAGGTGAACAACGTAAGACTAATAGGAATCAAGGAGAAAGGAGTCAGTACAAATGATATTAAAAGAATATGGGCAGAAGTAATAGCAGAAAACTTCCCAAATATGGGGAAACAATTTGACGTTCAGGGAACTGAAGCATATAGGACTCCAAGTAACATCAACCCGATTAAAAACACACCCAGACATAGAATAATCAAGATCCCAGAAATTCAGCACAGGAACAATATACTAAAAGCCACTAGAGAAAAGAAACAGATCACATTTAAAGGGAAGCCTATCAGAATAAGAGCAGATTTCTCTTTACAAACCATCAAGTCAAGAAGAGCATGGAGCAAAGTACTACAAGTCTTGCAAGAAAACAAATTCCCACTCAGACTGCTATACCCTGCAAAACTCTCTGTAAAGTATGATAGAGAAATGAAATACTTCCAGGACAAAGAAACACTAAAGAATTTCATGATGACAAAGCCAACCCTACACAGACTACTAAAAGATGTTCTAGAGAGGGATCAATATGACCACAGTTCCATGAAGGAGAATGGAAAGAACCCACCAAGTAGGGCAAACAGTTAAACACAGGATAAAAAGAGGCATACAACAGCAGTCTTTCAACTATTCTTTCGTATACAGCAACAAAATATTTCCATCAACATATTCTACAGATGGATTTCTCCTGAACCCTATGGTTCATGATTCTGTCTGGGTCTACAGGGTGAATATGAAGGAAATAGCAGTAGTTCATGCTTAGGCAAGCACAGGGACTGGGGTTCAATCACTGGCATCACATGCCACACTGGCCACTCCCCAAAGTGTGCGGAGCCGATGAATCAAACGGGGTGTGGAGGAGGAGGAGGGGGAGGAAGAGGAAGAGGAAATAATTCATGTGGATAGAGCTGTGTGCCTCGATGGCAGAGCACTTGCCTAGACTGCGTGAGGCCCTGGGTTTTATCCTCAGCACATGCATGCACACGCATACCCACTGAGCTGAGGTGGGAAGTCACTTTTAACAAGTGTGTATTCTGAGTAATGTATTTTAACTTAAAAGGTACAAATGGAACTAATGTTTTGCTATTAGACGAAGGCCCTTTCTCTGAGTGACCACCAAATAATTCTATGTTGTATCTCTAAAACATATCATATTTCCTAAAACATATCCATTATTTGTGATTTTTCAACTTCCTTGTTTTGAAAATAGAATCATATGTTAAGCACAATCTGTAATATTTGTCTGTATTTATATTTAGGTGATATTTTAATCTAAATCTAACTTAGAAGTAATTTACTTTTAGTTATTTACCTTTACCGAGGTCTTTGAATACATTTCATTTAATTTTTCATAAGAATAGAAATCCTTTCTCTAGGTTCATATTTCTGTTGGTATCACATTTAATGAAGTTACTTAATGGTAAGAACAAATGTGATTGCCTTAACGGGAATTAGGAAGCACCTTAAGAGCAGATGTGAGCAGACTCGTGGGAAGCAGTCTTCTAGCTGTGTCCATACACACCCTCGTTGGCGTGGCCCATCAGCATTCACTGTGCAAACATCATCAAGCATTTTGTCATATCAGAACACTGAGAAGTCAGTGCGCCCTTAATGACTAAGTGGAGGTCAGTCAGGAGAGCCTTTATGATGACTGTGCACAGTATTGTTTTGAAGGTAAGTAAAGATTTGCCTTAGTACTGTTTTGTGTTTCACCTTCATTCCTTTGAATTAGTTGCATTGCAGATGTCAGCGCTGTGTTGTCTTCGTGTCACCTTCTGCCTGACAGCAAGTAGCTGTCAGGCACTTCTAAGCAATGTCGGGAACAGACTTTATTATAGTCACCTCACATCCCCAAAGCCAAAACAGTGACTATGGAATGAGTGGATAGATGAGCTGTTGTTTCCTCAGCGCCCTCATTTCAGCCCAGTTTGATGTATCGATGGACCGTAATATCTGCTAACCAATTGCTTTAAGCCCTGTGATGCTTAACCATGCCCTGTGATGCCTCTAGTCTGCTTTTCCAGGCCAGTTCCAGAATCTCCACTTGATTGCAGGGAAGGACTCACTGATCCCTACTGCTAAATCATGAAAGATTGAGTTATTAACAAGGTCTTTGTTCCGATTTTGCCTTTACTGATAATTCAAAGCAAAGTTTCTCAACCTTAGTAGTTTTGACTTTTGAAACTAGACAGTTATTAGTTGGGAGAGAGTGAAAACTGCCCTGTGTAACAGAAGGTTCAGTGACACTGCTGGTCCTGACGCACTAGCTGCCAATAGCACCACCCCTGTGTCTTTCCACCACTGTGACAACCGAAAGGATCTCCAGACATTGCCAAATGCCCCTTGAGGGATATGGTTGCCTGTTCCCTCTCCTGGTTCACAATTAGTAGTTTCAGCTCACTGTGGGCTGACAGCTGAGACCCAAGGCCACACTAACAATGCTGCAGAAAGTTTAGTGGATGGCTTTTTGAACCTTCTCTTCTGTTACTCTCTTTATGCCCGATTGTAATGTTCTCCAGACTTAGCTTTCATAGGCTTTATACTGAGTTCAACTAGTCCTGTGTTTGTTTTTGTTTTTTTCTACAGTTGTTTAGGACAGATTACCACTTAGCTTTCCTTGCCTCAGAATGCCTGCAAGCCTCTTTCCAAGCTCGTAGTTCTCATTTGCCAGGATATGAGGCTCCTAGCCGTATTGCCAGCAGGAAAAGAAATTCTCTCCCCATGACTAACAACATTGCACTTCATTGCACGACCATTTGCTACATTTGTTACCTGGCCCCCTTGCTCAGCTGTGTTAAGGTAGCTGTCAGCTTTTTCTGTTTCCTTCTCCCTGACTGTCCACACCTTTCTGTTTTTCCTTTTCCTCCCAGTGTTTCCATGGTGGCTTCTTCTTGTAGCCAGAGGACAAACTGCTGACGGAAACATCTCTTGAATATCTCTGCATCTGGGCAGAGCCATTGGCATCCTCCATTGGCGGCTGAGTGACACATGGCTTGCCATAGTTGTCTGTCTCCTGTTTAAGGCCTAGGAATTTGAATCTGTTCCAACATCTAAGTGTTGTCATTGTTAGGACAGAGTGCTACCATAGTACCACAAGAGCAATATTAAACATGTTTATTTGGGTGCCATAGATTAAGATTTTGATTTAGTACTTCCTCTATTGTTTTATCATACCCAAGAGCTGCAAGATTGAGATGGAGGACATAGCGTTCATTCTAAAAGCCATATATGGTTGAAAATATAATGTTTTAGATATTTTTGTCCTTAATAATTCTTAACCATTGACAAAATACATTTCTTCTGTAATACTTCACTGAAACAGGGAATCTCTTGAGTTGACCAATTGATAGTAATTTAGTGAAGGGCATTAACAGTGCCAATATTGATGCAACAGAAATACTAGTTAGATCCAACAAAGTAAAAGCATGTTCTCCTGTTAGTGTGACCAAGTAGCAGTTGACTGAAGTATATTTGTGGCATGGAGCCTGGTATAACAGAAAAGACTGAACATAAGCCTAAAACAATAAGTTTTGGCAAAATATAAAATATGAAATAGGATCCAGAATTGTCATTCATGAGTAGTACCAAGGTACCTACCTACCTAATTGTTGTATAAAATTCTTTAGGGGAAGAAATTTGATGCTCACTTTGAGGCAGTGGTTAAATCTGAAAAATACCAGGTTTAGGTTCTTCATTCCCTAGTTCTATTTTACAGAATCAAAGGTGAAAAAGCATTGCTTTTTATAACGCAAAAGCAAACCTTGCACATTAGAATGTCCTCAGAGCACACCCTCCAATCCTAGTCCAAGCCCTTAGCAAGACTAAAGGGAAATAATCTGTTGGGCTGATCCAACTCAGTTACTGAGGCAGACAAAATTGTTAATAATTGATGAGTTGTTTTGGAAATAACCTTTAACTTCATAATGTAAAGAACCTGTACATGCCTGCAGTCCCAGCATTCTGGGGGACTAAGGGAGGAGGGTTACAAATTCAAGCCCAGCCTGGGCTTTTAGCAAGACTGTGTCTCAAAATAGAAGATAAAAAGGATGAGGAATGTGACACAGAATGAAGGCCCTGTGTCATTCCCCAATATCACGAAAAAAAAAAAAAGAGTGCTTTGTAATACTAGGTTATCTACCCACTTCACCTTCCCAGCCATTTCAGCATACACAGTTAATGGCTATAAAGTTTTGTTTTGTTTTTGTTTAAAAAAAAAAAAAAAAAAAGCTTAGAATCAATTTCATGGTAAATGCATCTAGTTAAGCAAACCATTTGAGCAACATTTTACTTGTGTGTAGCAGACCATTTTATAAGTTACTGATAGCTTTACAAGCCTGTGTTTCAGACAAGCTAATTGGTTGTCTTTGATATGTGCTTGGGGCTTTCACTCATTAACTCTCTTTCCTGTCTAGTACATACTTGGCTAGCTCCCATCCGTACAGGTAGGACTCTTGAAATAACTACATGCTATTGCCAGGAAAGTTTTCCATAACTTTCCTCCTACTTACAATATTGCTTTCTTGAAGTAAAGGTAAGTCATGATTGAATATTACCTCAAATGTGAAAGGAACAGAATCAAGTATGTTTGTAACTAAAAATGAATGCTCCCTTGAAAGAATGGAATGGAAATGATTACAGAAGGGAAAAAGAGGAGAAGAATATGTTGTGCTCTGGAAGCCTGGCCGCCCCTAATTAATGACTGTGTTATAGACTATTATTGAAAAGCCCGCTGCCTGCACCTGCGTGCAAAGACAAGCGCTCTGCTGCCTCCCTTTCTGCATATGTCAGGGCTTTCCATTCTCTAAGATAAGAATTAGGTGCTTTATTTGGACCTAGATTAAAGGAATAGCTCCAAACCTAAGTGTCCTATGCGTCTTGAGATTGCTGGAATGGTTCTTCTTTCCATGATAGGCTGTTTACTTTTCTCTTTGCAAAGGATTCATTGCAGCTGCCTGTAGGCACATGTGTAATGGGGTTTAAACCAATTAGAACTACAGTTTTGAGATTGTTTATGAAATCTCACCTCTTGCACGAAACTTTACCCTGATTAATTAGAAAGACTGGCACCTTCTCTCCAACATTCAATTTCCTTTTTTTACTGACATTTTAATGTAAGATGAAATATAGTATCCATTTAGTTGCTTTACATTGTAGCTCAGCTATGTAATATATTTTTAAACATAAATGAGTGTCCTTTTTGTGTCCACACTATACTAGGTACATTAAAGAATACAAAATAATTAAGGAGCCATAAGGAACTAAGGTCACATACACATGAAAAAATTAGCAAATAATTGTCCAAATCTAGGTTATTCTATAATTAGAAATGGAACTCACTAGACTTACAGAGACGCATGATCCCCGTTGAGTCTTAGTATTGCAACTCATTAATTTGCATAGTGTTAGAAGACCAGCACAGTGGCTCATATAGCTATAGGTTGTGGAGTTTGGGCCAAGTTTGGTCTAGAAGTTAATGAATTGATTGCTTCCATTTTTCTGTAATTTTCTGGCCTTTTCTTCCTTCGTATAGAAGCTCTATCTTCAGATTTCGGTTCTTGCTGTCCTTCCATTACGGTAGTTAGATCACTTCTAGCAGCACCCAGCCATGTCTCCTCCATTTGTGTGCTGCAGAAATCACCCAGAAGCGGAATCCCATCTCTGTTGATGACCTTATGAACCTCTGAATCCAGTTATTCAGCAGTAGAAGGGATTATTTCAATTATGTGAACAAAGAAGTCCTCTTTATCTTTTTAGTTCAGTTAGAGTTAGAATGCTGTTTCCTTCTACCACAAGCCTCTTCAGGAATGTGTGATTTGGTACTAAAATATAGGGCTTCAATTAGTGGTCTCCAAAATACAGAACTGGATAGACAGAGAAGAAAGTAAAGCAGACTCTTCTGTTTCTGATCTATAAGATTATGACTATTGGTCACTGAAAAGCTGATTATGTAACACTTTGCTTTTTTGCACTTTGGTGTTTGTCATTAACTCTTGTAAATATAGAAATAGGGCTGGGGAGCTAGCTCAGTAGAATAAGAACCTGCCTGGCTAGTGCAAGGTCCTGAGTTCAACCCCTGGTACCACAATAAATAAATAAACAAACAGAAATAATCAAAGCTGAAGCAGGAAGGTCACAAGTGTGAGCCCAGCCTATTAACTGAGTCTGTCTCAAAATAGAAGAAAAAAATTTTAAGAATGAAGCTGTAGCTCAGTGGTAGAACACTCCCAAGTTTCAATCCCCAGCATGGGGGGCGGGGGGGTGGGGGAGTGGGACATTCCTAATCCAGCTGGATTTCATTTTTACATTTCTAGCAGCTATAGTCCTATACAGTAAGAAAAATGGCAGGGGGGGGAAGCTATATCTACTCCATCAATAAAAAAGAGAAACAAATTTTATATGGAGATATGAGATCCAATAGCATGGCCTTAAATTGTAATTAAAATTAAATGTTGATTCTGCCTTGGGAAAGTAGGCCAAAAAGGAGCAGACTAAGCTCAAAGTAAGCAAAAGGAAGGACATGATACAGATAAGGCTGGAAGCTAGGGCGAGAACTCAGTGGCATATGTGCCTGCCTGGCAAGTTCGAGTTCGATCCCTGGTACCAAAAAAAAAAAAAAAAAAAAAAAGCTTATAAGAAAGCTTGCAGTGGCACAAGCCTTCATCCCAGCTCTGAGGAGCTGAGACAAGAGGATCTTAGGTTGGAGGCTCTGCCAGGCAATTTGGGGACAGAGAACTTGTCTCAAAAGTAGGTAAAGCAGTTACCTAGTGGGTTCAGGGTCCTGGATTCAATCCCAGAATCACATCAGCAAAATAGAAGTTCAAATACTGCTGAGGATATAGCTCAGTGGCACAGTGCCTGCCTGGAAAGAATCTAGTCATGAGTTCAATTCCTGGTGCCGCAAAAAGAAAATCGGATGAGGCTATAAATGCAATCCAGTGTTAGATTTTGAAAACATGGACAAATAGGCATACTTTAACGGTAAAATAAGGAAGATGCAATTTCCAAAACAAGATAGGAAAGTGGAGCCATTAATACCAACTTTATGATAGATACTAAAGAGAATTATCAGGAAATACTATAAAAAATCTGTTGCATGCCAACAGATTGGATAACTTAGATTAACAGCACTCTTTACTAGGAGGACACAACTGCTGAAATAAAAAAAACTATAGTAGTAAGGACATTGAATTAATAATCAAAACATTTCCCACAAGAAAAGCTTTATTATTTTATTGCTAATGCAAAACATTTAAAGAATTAACAATTTTACTTGAACTATGAAAAAAAAAAAAAAAAGAATAAAAAAAATACCTCTCAACTCTTTCTGTAAGGCCAAGATTACAGTTGCGGCAAAACCAAGCAAAAACATATAAGAATAAGACCAATATCCCTTATGAACATAAATACAAATCTTCAACAAATACAATCAGCAAATGAATCCAGCAACATATTAAAGTATTACATTTCTGACATCCAAGTGAATTTTATCCCAGGAATACAAGGCTGTTTGTACATATAAAAATCAATCCATGTAGTTCACAGTAGTAAGAGAATCCAGCCAAAATATATAGCATCCCAAAAGATGTAGAAAAAGGTGTCTGACAGATAGAGAAGTATCTTCTCAAAAGGTACATAGGAAGCAATGTCACAGAGATCCCACTCCCTAGATAAGACCCAAGAGAAGTCTAAATATATGTTTGCAGGGGGCTTTCGGGTTAGCTCAGTGGTTTAAGTGCCTGCATGGGCAATCCCAGTCAGGCATAGGATGGGGTTCAATCCCCACCCTCACCCTTAAGGCAGCCTGAGCCAGCAAAAAAAAAAAAAAAAATAGGTAAACATATGTTTGCAGAACTTTCCAGCAGTATTCAGAACAGCCAAGAAGTGAAGAAACTCAAGCTGATGAATAGAGTGTATCCATATAGTGGAATATGATTCAGCCATGAGAAGGAATGAAGACTGGTAAATATTGCAATGTGGATAAAACTTGAAAATATAATGAAAGAAGCCAGGCATGAAAGGGGAGGGTGCCATATAGTATATTGTTCCACATGAATATCTAGAATGAGCAGATCCATAGAAAGAAAGAAAAAGTAAATGACAGTAAAAACAGAAAGAAAATGATTGCCATGGGCTGACAGAAAGAAAAGCGAAGGACTAACTGAAATGATTAAAGAGTCTTTTCCTAAGGTGGTAGATACATTCTGGAATTAGAAATGTTGGTTTCACAATGATGCATATATTAAAAACAACCGAATTGTACATTTTACAAGGGCAAATTTAAGCATGCAATTATAAATACAAAAAGTAATATCTGTGGAGCAATTACAGATATTAAGATATATGCTAAAGTAACAGGAAAGTAAAATATTAGGAGGATGTGTCTACTTCTGTGAACAAATATGGGTGAGATGTGACCAGGGTTTGTAGTGAATGTCATATATTACAGTAAAAGACACGGTGCCGTTCACCCCTCTCAAAATACTCGCCTTTGTTTCAAACACATTTATGCCATCATTCTTGCTGCTTTCCGAAGCAGTTCTGGAGTCCTCGTTGGTGAATGTCTTTATGAAGAGGTACCAGGAGTGCTACCCCAAGTGCCACCATGAAAGGCAGGTGCATACCATCGCCCACCTGCGTCTCCCTCACCCACCTGCCCTACCAGAGGCTGGCGCACGCCGCTTGGGGCTCAGTCCCAAAGTCAGATGACTGTGAGAGGTAAACCTTTTGAATTGATGTGCAGCTAAGATGCAAGAATGTCAGAACTGCTCCAGCAAGAGTGACGAGTTATTTCAAGCACAGGGAAGTGTTTTGAGGGTGATTACTGTAAAAAGTTTAAACCTTCACTCCAGCTTTCAGCCACACCTACCTCATAGGCATTAATAACTTTTATCTAGGAGCAAATAATCCTCTGTGAAGAACACAAGGCTCTTCTTATACAGCAACTTTTTTTTAAAGGGGGAGGCTTAATTTTTCAATGTAGATCTCCAAAATTTTAGTTGAAAACCCACCAAATTACATGAGATGAGAATCTCAAATTTTATGGGATTATAATTGATTTCATTTGGGATGACACATTCTTTCCTTAATGAAAATCATTTTCAACTCTGGGTGATTTAGCATTAAGAGTATAAAAATGAGAAAATATTAACTCACAGGTTTTTTTTGTTTTGTTTTGTTTTTGTTTTTGTTTTTGCAGGACTGGGGATTGAACTCAGGTCCTTGCGTTTGTCCAGCAAGCGCTTATTCTACCAAGCTATCTCCCCAGCCCCCCACAGTTTTGATCTATGATTTGAAGTATATGCTGTAATATATGTAGATCATCCTGGTAAATGCTACTCTTTTTTTGTTTTCAGAGATTTCTGTTTTGGTCTTTTCCATAGAAAGGTATATTTCAAAGCCATGAAATTTGTAAGTTTAATGGAAGAAATTTTTAAAATTCTCAATTACTTCAGTGTGTTTCAATTGATATTCTAAAATGCTTACAAAGAAAAGTAGGTATATTAAATTTATAAGTAGAGCTATAAAATGTCCCAGTGATTAAATAAATGTAGATTATAAGTGGACCTAAAGAGTATTAAAGTACCCAGAATATGACTGTTAAAATTTTAAAGATATATAAATAAATTATTATAGATTTTAAGTTGAATATAAGAACTTCAGGAAGAACTAGGTTTTAGACAGTGTACATTTAATAAATTGTGTACTCATTTCTAAAGCTGCAAAGTAGAGATAGCGTGCTGCCATGCCCTGACCGTCACCCTTGCAGACACCAGAAGTCTCGGGCGAGACCTGGGCCCAGCAGGGTATGTGATGTTAGGGAGTTTGGTAGGAAACTTCTAAGCCCTAGCTGGTTCTTACGGCCTTCAGGAAGTCTCCAAACACAAGAAACTAAGACCAAACAGACAGAAGAAGTAAGATAGAGCTTGCTGAGCTGACTCTGCTGCCCGCTACGCTGCAGTGTAAGCACCTGATATCAAAACTGGAGTCTGGCCAAGTTGGAAAATGTCGACAGACTCCCCGTCCCGCTGAAGTGTGAACAGAAGCCAGAAAGAGCGAGCTGAGGTCAGTCAGACTTCGCAGGGTGCTCATGCCCTCGACTCCTCCTGGCAGGCTAGTGCGCCCCCCCCCCCCCCCACAGGCGCAAAGCTGCGCAATGCTCTAGGCCAGAGGGCGGCTTTTTATTTCTGCAAATGCTAGGTGTGAGCATTCCAGACTTCATGTGCTGTGCCATGTCTGTGGCAGATATGTGGCTTTGTCGTCAGTAGCATGAAGGCAGCCATAGATAATCAGCGTGCTGTCTTCCAGTAACTCTTTATTTTCAAGGAACTTATGGTACCTAGGTACTGTGAAGGTTTTGTTTGTTTGTGGGGTTTTTTTGTTTTCAATCTTTTTTTTTTTTTTTTTTTAATGGCTTGCTCAGCCTTCCCAGGGGGTGAGGCTGGAGCAGCATGTGGTACCAGGGATCGAACCACTGTCCCTGTGGTTACCTAAGCTTGGCTAAGCAGGTGCTTTAGACCGCTGAGCCATCTCACCAGCCCAACTATGAAGGTTTTGAACAAAGTTTGACATGAGTGAGGTCCCTTTTAAATATACAGGCTCACACTAGCCAGTTAGCTCAGCAGATTAAAGTACCTACTTAGGGAGACACAGGGACAGGGGTTCAACCCCAGCACCTCATGCCCTGCCAGCCCTTCCCCCAGGGCATGCTGAGATAGTAACTGAGACTGGGAATAGTGGCACACACCTATAATCACCTGTGATCCCAGCATTTGGGAGGCTGAAAACAGGAGGATCACTACAAGTCCAGTCTGCATAGTAAGATCCTATAGACCCTGGACTAAAATGTAGAAGGTTCTTCTATACCAGTGGCGGCAAGCCTGTGGCATGCACGCAGCCGTGGGCGTGCAGTGCCCTCTCTGTTGGCACACAAGCCAAGTCACCCCAGTAGCTGAGCATCAGAAAACAGTTGTTCTTTCTAGACTAAAAGTCTCAGTATTCAGGTTAAATTGTGTTGGCACTTTGTGATAAATGAGTGGGTGTAAGTGGGTTTGGGGTTGCAGTAGGAGCCTTGGGCCTCTGAAAGCCATCACAGTTGAAGGCTTCCCCTAGAGGCAATAGGACAGGGGTCTTAAAAGTTCCTTGAAGATGAATCTTTATTACCTGTGGCTAGAGGCGCATTGGGTTGGAAGGAGGAGCTTGGAGCACAGGGCTGTAGATGAGAGGCACCTAAGCTGCAGCGGGTGGATGGCGCAGCTGGACTCCAGGAGGGCACAGCTTGGGGATACGAGGTCTTCCATCAGTCCCGGAAGACACGAAGCATCCATACCTAATTGTGCTCTGAAGTGGTTGTCTGAGAAGCAGGCTTTTTAGGTAGGAAATTAAACAATATCCCGGGAATGCTAGAAAGAAAATAGATGTAATTTGTTCTACTTCTAGATTAGCAGATTTAAGCAAAAAAGAGGAGCCCTTATCAGATCCTAGGTTCCACCACCCAAGCAAATAAGATCATCCAGGTTGGTCATCCTAAGTTCTCACGTGCACTGGAAGACTGGATTTCTGTATAGCTACTGCCACACATACGACATTTTGTATGCTAGGCAAGAAGACATAGTAATTGTGGGCAAGCCTTACAGGTAGTAACTTGCAGTCATTTGCCTAGCTTTTATTCCAGAGTCAGGGGGTCTGAATTAAACTTTAGTTTCCATCAGAAAAAAGCCAGCTTATGAGAAATATACTTTCACTGTACACAGTCTTCTTAACATGGAATATTTGTTGTAAATTTGCACACCCAAAATAATAGTGTGATTCTGGTTAGCATCAAGTAGTACTTTTCTAGCCCTTTTTAGTGGTCCTCAGTGCAAGTAAATAATATCCATTCAGTGTTTTAATATCCTTGTGGCATATTGGCTTTATATGTACTATTTTTATCTTTAATGACATATTTAGTACCTTTTTAAGAATTTAAAAATCCTCCACGCAGTACAATGAAAGGGGAACAGCTGGGGCTGCTCTTTGACTAACCTTTCTTTGAACAAGCTGCCAAGAATGCTCTCTGAAGAATCTTAATGATGTCCTACCACTCTATCTCCAGACCTGTGCCGGAGCCACGGCGTGGGCAGAGTTCTCTCTGACTTTGGGGAAGGTTACCAAGTGCAGCCCGTGCCAGCACTGTCTGTAATTCAGGCGCCTGTGTGAGAGGTTCGCAGCCAGCCACAGGCAAGGTACAAGTGCTCAGGGACGTGTTGGTGCACGCTCGGCAGCTGGCTTCCTACCAAGGAAAAAGAGCTGGTTAGTTGCACTTCCAGGCTTCTGATGTGTAAACACTCCAAACCAGGACTAATTTTGTGACTTATCACAGTTTTGCCACCCATATACCTGGACTTGGAAAAAGATTGCTTACAGTGAACTGCTGTTCACCCCATGCCAGCAGCCCTGGAATTCACCAAGAAAATGTCAACACAAATATTTCCCCACCATGACATACACAGTAGATATATCTTCTCTAGGGATAAAAGTAATGAGGGTATTGATGAGGAAAGCCACATTCATTTTTTAACAAGTTCCTGTAAATTTTCAGTTCGGGTTCTCCTAAGCACCCTGTGAATCGGTACCCAGACTTTTACCAGTTTAAAGCCCATATGAACCTAGTGGAAAACCATTATTTCTATAGCTCTTTGAAAATGGCACACTGCGGTGAGATGGTTCAGTGGTCTAAAGCGCCTGCTTAGGAGGGCTCAGGCGACTGCGGGGACTGCAGTTCGATCCCCGGCACCACATGCTGCGCCAACGCCACCACCAGGGCAGGCTGAGCCAGCCACAAAATGAATAAATAAACAAACACAACAAGCAAACAAATAAATAAATAAATAAAATTAAAAAAAAAGAAAATGGCACACTGTGCAGCAGGCACCTTGTATATTTAAAATTACCAGAAGGTAGCAGTGGGTTCAGGACAGTTATGCGACTCTCCTTCCCTGTGGCATCACCCTGCAGCTCACCTGTCTACCCGTGACTCCGTCGTCCTGACTCCCTGTTTGATTTGAGACCATACTTCGGTGGCTGTATTAGCTGCAGACCTACCGCTGTTGATGTGACAGGACTCAGGTTGTCAGCCTAGACTTCTCTACAGCTCCTGATCCTTTCTCCAGAGATGAAAAAGGAATAGGCCTCACTTAGAGATATTTTAAGATATTTCATATCCAGTTAGTTCCATGTTATACGAACTATCCTGAATAATCATGTCTCTTATTTGCTTTTCTTATTTCCAGCTACAGTATTGCAAAAGCACTAGAAATGAATGAAAAGGCCCCTAGGAAACTGTCCTTTATGGTTGCTAAAGAGCCTGGGAGGTGATGTTCTAATACTGTAGAAAGGATAAAGACAACGGTCTGTTCAGGCTCTTGACGTTTCTCACTTTTGCTTTACAGTATTGAGTCCTCATCAGCGGGACGCATTCATGAGCTCCCGGGGAGCATAACCCAGCTGCCTTTGCAGGCGCACCACAAGCTTGCTCAAGAGATGGTTGCAGGAATGAAATTATGGGACGCTAACTCAGAATGAAGGCTTGCGAGGCTTTTCAGGCTAACCCTGACCCCTAGCACAACCTGCTGCAGTCGCCCGGAAGCTTACTAGGGGCTAGTTATCATCGCCAGGTTCTCACAGGGAAGCTTAGGTTGCTCTTAGGGGGGATCAGGACAAGTGTGGAGGAGGTAGCTTCCATCAGTAGCTGCAGGCAGGGGCTGGAGAACAAGTTCCCCAGAAGGCAGGGCCACCCCAGTGATTTTTTTTTTTTTTTTTTTTTTCAGGGCCGTGATTCAAACTCATGACCTTGCACTGGCCAGGCAGGCGCTTGTGCCACAGAGCTGTCTCCCTTCCTGCTCCCCCAGTGATATTGTAGACTTAGGAAGGGCTCCTTAGAAGTAGGAGTAGCATCCTCTATAATGCAGAGTCTCATACAATTAAAATTCCCATCTACCGTGCCTCTTAATGCCTTAGCACACATTCATGTGGGCCAAACCTCTTGTTCATAAATATCCATGCTTAGAGCCCAACTCTGTTTCATATAAAAACACTAAGTAATTCTTGCTGACTGTTCTATCTCCCACCTCCATGACCCAAGTGCCTAAAGGAAAAGTAGGTCTCCCCAGGACATGCACTGCTTTGCATGGCTTAACAAAAACATAGAAAAATTGCAGACCGATTATTATAGTTCAGAAACTATTCTTGTGCCTCCTAAAAATTTAGTCACATTGTGTTCATAAAAACTGAAAATAAAATTTTTAAAGCTGAAACGGGGTGAGACAGAGAAATCAGTGCCCATCATTTCAAGTCCATTAGCTGTCTTATAATGAGGTAAGGATTATCCTCTGAGGAAACAAAAGACGTGCTCTCCCATGAATAGTCTCCTGTGATCTTGTCACAGGTTTAGTAGCTGCTGCAAACATAGCAACAAGGAGATGGTGTTGGTTCTTTTCTGTTAAATTAAGGCTTTATAGTTTACAAGAATACAAATAAAGGCCTACGGCAGTGCTGGTCATCCTGCAGTGGCACAACTGAAGAGGGCTGACAGCTAAAACAGGTTGGCTACGGACGCCGGCTTTGTTTTTCTATCTCTAGGGTGGAAACATGGCTGCTAACACAAGCCTGCTCTCTGCTCTCCCGAAAATAGCTTGACTGACCACAGGTTGCCAGGCAGCTGTACCCTGATGTCATCCCCCGGTGCCAACGTGAGACCATCGCCTTCTTCTCCCAGCAGTTTCCAGCTAACCGTAGTATTCAAGCATTTGATAGAAACATTGAAAAGATTTCGTATCTGTTAAAAGTTTTTATCTTGGGAAGAACATGCCCTTCAAATAATTGCCCCCCATCGTAGAGAGCCCCTGCCTCTAAAAAGAAAAAAGAAAAACTTACCTTCATCATAAAAAACAGATCCGTAAATCATAGGTTGTTTTTTACATTTTAAAAACAATTATCAACCGTAACTATATTGTTTATATTGGCCAAACTTAAAACACCATTCCTTACAGTCATATAGTATAATACATACAAGGACAAAGCATGATGTCACCAAGTTACGTGTGACCGAGGGTAATTTTTATACTAGTAATACTGGGGAAGCAAAGTGCGCCGTTCAGGATAACGTAAGCAACCGAAAGAGCGCTCCTGCTAGCAGAGTCGGTGGCCGCCCTGTGTCTTCCTCGCCTCTCTCCTGCCACATTCAGAGATGAGTGCGCTTGGCAAGGAGAGGCAGCCCCGGCAGCAGCCCCTGTGGTCTCGAACACCACAGTACAGCAAGTCTTGCTTTTAGGCTGGTGTTGCCAGCTATGTGGAACCCGTGGACTACCTACCAGTGGGGTGCATATGGCCACGTAGGTACCCATGTAGGTCACAGGTCTGAGACCTCGAGTTTCCTGGCCGTGTTTGTCAGCTTCACGCCTTTAGGCTCCTTCACCCAGTGACCACCTTCATCATAGCCTCCACTGCCCCTCGTGTAGGACTCAGTGGAACAGACTCTGGAACGTGTCTACGTACAGGTCTCTTTTCTCCCCAGTGTGTCTCGCAACTCACTGGGTATTAGAAACCTACCTAATGGGTAGCTGAATTTCAATTTTTTGTTTCTGGCTAAATATGCAAAACATCAGATTACTAATGTTTTGTGATCTTTTTGTGTGTGTTTATTCTGTGCAAGGTCTCACTACACAGATCAGACTCCTAGTGATCCTCCTGTTTTTAGCCTCCCCAGTGCTGGGATTGCAGGCGTGTGCTGCCACACACAGTCTGTGTGGCTGGCTCAGTGTACCTGGGGGCAGGGCCAGCACAGCATGTGATGTTGGAGATTGAACCCCAGTCCCTGCACTTGCCTAAGCAGGCGCTTAGTCAGCTGAGCTCTCTAGCCAGCCCTTGTGATAATTTAAATCCAGCATTGTTTTATGTAATTTGTAAAGGTACTCCCAAGATCAGTTCTAGTAAATGCTTTTTTTTTTTTTATTTTATGTATTTAGTACAGGCCGTACAGGATCTCACTATGTAGATCAAACTCGTAGTGATTCTCCTGTTTTCAGCCTCCCAAGCACTGAAGTTACAGGTGTGTGCCGCTATGCCCAGTCTTTTTTTCTTTTTTTTCAATACCGGGGATTGAACTCAGGACCCTGCACTTGTCAGGCAAGCGCTTATTCTACTGAGCTATCTCTCCAGCCCTTATGCCCAGTCTTAATCACTGTCTCAGCATGCCTTGGGGGTGGAGCTGGCATGGCATGCCAGGAATTGAACCCTGGCCGCTGTGCTCTGCCTAGGCAGGCACTTTAGTCTCTAGTCTCCTGAGCTATTTGGCCAGCCCTGGAATTCTTAAACAAACTACTCAGGGAAAAAACTGTTAATGGGATACACTTACTGGGTTGTGTTTTTCTTGTTTTCATATTACTGAATGTCTTAGAACTGGTGCTCTTCCCTGTTACTAGTGGTAATTAAGATGCTCTCCTCTTGGAACTGAGGTTATAAAATGTAACAAAGTACAACCTCCGTTATGCACCAAACTTTGAGTGTTGCTGCTATTCTTCATATGATGAGGACAGTAGGCACCAGAGGCCAGAACCCAACCACAGAGGGGTGTGCATTTGTATCCTAGCACTCTGGAAGGCTGAGGTAGGAGGATGAATTGAGGCCAGGGGGCCAGGAAGGTAGCTCTCTGACATGAGCACCTGCCTGGCAAGCACCAAGTCCAGAGTTCAATTCCCAGTACAAAAAAAAAGAACTAAAGAAAGAGAAGTTTGAGGCTAGCTAGACAACTTACAAACTTCACAAGACCCTGTCCCAAAATAAATAATTCTAAAAATGCTAGAGATGTGGCTTAGTACAAAGCCCTGGATTCAAGCCCCAGTCATGTGTACATACACATAGACACAGATACACACATGCGCGCGCGCGCACACACACACACACACACACACACACACACACTCAGGGAGGGTCGGAACCCTAGCAGTCTCATTCTCTGCTCAGTATTACAGCCTGCAGCCTCACACTGTGAGAGGACCTGGGAGACGCAATGTACGTGTCCCCTTTACATTCTCTCCCTGTTTCTCCCACCTTCCACCTCCCACCTGCTGGTCCAGGGCTTCCTGGCCAGCTCACTGTCAGTTTCTCCCTCTAGCGTTGGTTCTCACCAAGCAATTTCAGATTCATTTGGAGGTAAAGTGTTCTGGGCTGGGGAGATAGCTCAGCTGGATAAGTGCCCTACTTAGCAAGTGCGAAGTCATGAGTTCAATTCCTAGTACCAAAAAAAAATTGTTCTGAGGTTGTAGACCCAGTTTCTGATCCATAAATCAAATTCTCATTACTCTTCAGAATATGATGAAGGTTTTACAATTCTCATGGGCTTCTTTGTTTAAAATTTGTATTTATTAGGCTGGCCAGATAGCTCAGCGGATTAAAGTGCCTGCTTAGGCAGACGCAGGGACCAGGGTTTGATCCCCAGGTCTGCCCCTAAGGTACGTGGAAACTGCTACTGAGACTGAGAGTAGTGGCGCATGCCTGTAATCCTAGCACTTGGGAGGCTGAAAACAGGAAGATCACTATGAGTCAGACCTGTTTGGAAAGACCCTGTAGACCCTGCATAAATACATAAAAAAAAATGAATAAAATTTGTATTTATTATGAATTTGCAGCCTGTAGAAGGACTTTTGGACACACTTTAAAATGTATGCATTTTTATGATTCCTAAATAAACATAAATAATATGTCATATGTACATCTTTTTGCTCATGTGAAAAAGGAACACATATATTGGTATCAGTTTGGATGGTAACTATTAAGTGCTTATAATAGTACAGGCAAAATAAAACCACATTTGGGAGTGGCATAAGGTTGAGGTCCTTTGCAGGGATCTTGACTGAAGTAAGACGTGGGGTTTTCTATGGCACATGGGATTTGTTAGACCAACCCGTGGAATGTATTGGCCATGAATGTCTTTGAACAGTGCCTCTCCTGCCATCTCTACAGACTACATTTTATGTTCTGTAAAACCTTGCTGGGCCATAAATACTAAGTTCTGTTCTTCTGTGATTTAGTATGTCTGCGTGAGGGGCTTTGTGAGGTTTGAACTTTGTTGTATCCTTTGAGAGACGGTCCACCATACTATGGGAAGTCTGAAACAATCTGATATTGAGTCGCAGTGCAGAGGTGGTAATACTGTACCCTCTTAGTATCATAGCCAGTACAGCAGGAGTGGACTATTCATTGAATAGGGTTTTAGGATAGCAGATATGACACCTCAGAGAACCTATGGTAAGGCCTTGATTTTTCCTTCCAGAGAATTCAAGCCTGGAAGGGGAAAAAGCTGGCAGACCACGCACATGTGCAAATTCATCCATGTCTGTGTGCCATTGTGTGCACACGTGGGCACCGACTCAGCTTCTGTCTTCTCTCCTAGCAGATGCTTGCCTCAGTCTCAGAAGTAGATGCTACAAATTAAAATAGAAAAGCAAGAGATTTAGAGAAGACTTTCTGTGTGCTCAGTAGTCAAACAGCTGTCTGGGTTAATTGATATAGCATATACTATAGGTTATCACCAACATGCTTTTCTTTTCTTTTGCTTTTCTTTTCTTTTTTTTAATGTATATGGTATAGGAGCTGAGGAGACAGCTCTGTGGCAAAAGTGCCTTCCTGGCAAGTGCAAGGTTGTGAGTTTGAACCCCAGTCCTGCAAAAAAAAAAGGGGGGGGTGAATCTGAGGTGATACCTCAGTAGAATAAGCACTTGCGTGGCAAGCGCAAGGGCCTGAGTTCAATCCCCTATTCCACAAAAAAAAAAAAAAAAAAAAAGTATATAGTGCAGGGTGTACAGAGTCTCACTGCACAGACTGGACTCAGTGGTCCTCCTGTTCTCAGCCTTCCAAGCACACTGCCACACCCAGTCTCAGTTGCTGTCGCAGCATGCCCCGAGGCGGGACCAGCATGGCACGCTGGAGATCCAAGAGTCTTTTTCTGTTTTAAGGCGCTGTTTCATTACACAATCCAGGCAATCCTTCAGTGCACTGCTGTAGTCCAGGCTGGCCTTACACTCTCAGCAGTCCTCTTGCCTCAGCCTCTGAGTGCCAGGATTAAAGTTTGTACCGCCACATGTGGCCTTTTCACCAGTTTAATAATGCATCAGACTTAGATGGCGTTTTTCCCCCCAGCATTATTTGGCTAGCATTGTTTTCATTGTATGGAAGCTTTTTGCCAGGCATGTTGGTGCACTCCTGCAGTCCCAGTACTTGGGGAGGCTGAAGCAGGAGGATCACAAATTTAGTCCCAACCTCTGCAACTTAATGACTTAACAAAACTTGACCTCAGAATAAAGAGAAAATTTAAAACAAGGCTAGCTTAGTGCGAAGGCTCTGAATTCAGTCCCTAATACCACACACACACACGCACATACACACAATTGAAACTTTAAAAATGTCTACAGTAAACTGTGGCATGTGACAGAGGGCATGTAACTGTTCCTGAGATTTCATCGGACCTCCCATGCTGTGGCGGGGATAGGTGCAATGGCGTCTTGCAAGGAGATCACCCAGCCCTAAAGAAAACACTCTCAGGTCACAGCACATAACCCCATTAAAGCAGCAGGTCTGGAGAGATTGCTAGAGAACCCTAGGCATGATGATTCACATAAATTCTCCTTGGAGTCCCCCTACCTCTTCACTCACAATTTTGGTATGAGAAATTTTCTAACATAATGAATAACATATTTGTCTTCTTTTTTTTATCTCAAGATCAAAAAATATTTTGAACTTGAACCCCTTGCACGAGGAAAACGCTGGATTCTTCAGCCTTGCTCACTGGATGATGTGGATGTGCTGAAAGAAAGCTTCTCTCAGCTGATAAGTTTGTTAGAAGAAAAAGAGCACGAAGCTATGAGGATGTGAAATCTGGCAGCGAAGAGCACGTTCCCAAAAGGCCTTGAACCTATCGCGTTAGTTTCTTGTTTTCATTTGATGTTATTATCAAGACCATCCTGACTCTACTGTCTACTTCTTCATTATTTCAGACTCTCTCCTCTCTGTTAGAGTGAATATTCTGTCATCAGGTGAATTGTCATCAGCATTAATTTCAAGTACACACTACTGAGAGAGAATGTATTCTCCGTTTACCACTAATTATCTTCACCAAATAGCTCTTCCTTTTGTAGTTCTAAGCATTTCTTTTATACTTTGTGCAAAAATGGATGGAATTCATTGGCTCACAGCAAGCAAATCCCTCATGAAGAGCTCAGAAAGACTCAGTACTTTGACTAATTTTCCCTAGTGGATTATTGTCGCTGGAGCTCCATGTATTTTATGTGTCATTTTTTCAAGATCTCCTGGGATCTGTTTTGCCTTTTTTTTTTTTTCTCATTTTACTCATCTTAATTTACTTTTTTATATATGGACTTATAGAGTGAAAATGAGCACCAAAAATTTTAATTTATCATCTTATCATAAAGGAATATCCTGCCATAGTAAAGTTAGCTTTGAAGAACTTATAAGACCAGATGCACAGTGTTTCCTTGATTATGTCTGAGGTCTCTCTTTCCTCTTTTAAGAGCAAAGACAGTGATTTAAATTTTGAGGAATTGGAGGAAATTTAGGCACAATGCCTGCCTCACTGAATACATGTGATTATGTCCTCAAATATTTTTAATACGATAACTAGCCTGCATTATGTCAAAGTGCAGTGTGATATACATACCTTTTTCTAAAATTAGAAAATGTTTCAAACAGAAAATAATTTTTAAAAATAACATTAAAATTTTAAAGTAACCAAGCAAAGTATAGTTTATACTCATTTGGGTTTAAGCTGGAATGGATTCGACAAAGACATTGAAGACAGAACTATCTGTATATTTATTCCTGAAGTGCTAAGGTAGTTTGATGGAGTCTGTTAAAACCTCCATCTTGTAGCTAATGGTCTATCAGTATTTCTATTATAAACCTCTATTTTCAGGGGTTTCAGTGCGCCCTTAAAAATATGCTGGGGCTGCAGCAGATAATTTGAGGACCTGGATTCAGTCTTTGGAACTAATTTTTTCCACATTATTTAAATGATAAAATTGCATAGAGATAAATGCAGTTTTATTCGGGTTTGATTCCTTTGACCATTTCTAAATCAGGAATAATCTATGATATTGAGATTCATAGATGAAATATTTGGCACATTTT
Source organism: Capromys pilorides (assembly GCA_004027915.1). Lineage (NCBI taxonomy): Eukaryota > Metazoa > Chordata > Mammalia > Rodentia > Capromyidae > Capromys > Capromys pilorides. The sequence goes on from PVKN010005206.1 coordinate 26,695, forward strand.
GTGGACTTTTGACCACTTATTAAAAGGCTCAGTGGCCGAATGACGTAACCCTGCTTCCTCCACCTGAGCAGCGGGTGTTAGGCAGCGGGGCCGATACCCAGATAGCGCCGATCCCCGCTGCGGGAGGAGAGGCCGGTGTAGAGCCCAGCCGTCCTCAGGCCGGCGTGCTTCCGATCTCCCCTGCACTCCCAGGCAGTTGCTGACTTTATCTTCGAAACAGATTTTAATGGCATCTCCTTGGAAGCATCCAGCACTTGCTGATGTCCCCCGCCACTGCCATGGGTCCCAAGCCATCCATAGTGTGTGCGGTTTTGCCTGCCATAACCTTGACTGTCTCCACCACCGTGCGACAACCCAGGAGCAGCACAGACCTCGTGTTCCATGATTCCTGTTTTTATTTCGTCCTGTTGTGCTCGTCCTCTGTAAAACCTTCACTGATTATTGGGCCTTGCTTCCCCTGCAAGTTCATTAAATGTAGAATGTTGTCTTTTTAAGATACTGTGGCTGAGGGTGCCCGAGCCATCTGTTAAATGACTTCCCGGTGTCTGTGTGTATTCATGTGCGCGCCAGCGATGGGCTTCTCCTCAGACCCAAGACTGTCTGCAGCGCCTCGGCGTCAGAATGAAAACATTATCAATCAGTACCCAACAACAGCTGTTTTTGACAAGTTTCTGTCTGACGCCTAATGCTTTACAACTGTCAGTAAGGCTCCTTCTTTGTCTAGCAGGTCGGAGCTCACTGTCTTGCTGCTTTCAGAGCGGCATCCTGTCCTTGTAACCCTAGAATTGGCTGTGTTTGGGAAATCGGTGGGGGGGAGGGGGGCCTGCCCGGGTGGTGGGGCTGGGAGTCGGGTGTGTGTCCTAGTCCTCCTTTGCAGTGAAGTGCCACAGGTGTCTTAGTTTGAATACTCAAGTATTATATAGGGAAAACAGTCTGTTGTGTATTTCTTCACTTAGCTTCTTGTTATATTTATGGAAGTCACCAGTTTTTGTACCTTCTTAGCTATAAGCAGTTGCCTTTTTAAAGCGGCAATTAATTTATATCAAACTTTGTACCGACTGTAGTTTTACAGTATTGGTTGCTATTAACTGCCAGATTGCCCTGTCTTTCTATTAAAAAATACTGTAACTATACTTAGGGATTAACAGATTCGCGTGGACATTTGCCAGGCCAGAAGAACTTGTTACTGTCCCTGATTTATACATGATTACCACTGTCTTCAGATGAAAATAAACGCCCAGTGAAACAGCGCTTTGGGACTGACTCCTTTTCGTCATTAGCGTTTGGGACCCCGGGTTTCTGTTTACGTTTGTGTGGCCTGTTTAACTCTTCATTGCTGCTTCGGGGTCAAAATAGATTAATGCACATTTCCTTCAAGCCATTGGGAAAACCTAAGCAGAAAAACGAGCTTCTTCCATTTTGTTCTTTCCTGTGCAGCATCTCACCTCAGGGAGCTCTCCTTCAGAGTAAGAGAACAGCTTTGGGCCGCCGCGAGGGTCCTCCTCCAGAGGGTCACCGCGTAACCCCGGCCGTAGCAGCAGCTTCCTATGTGTGTCTTTCAGTGGTGACTAAATCGCAATCCCTTTTTAGCAGGTTTTTTCATTGACTGGAAAAGAAATACTATATATTTAGAGGTCCGTCCTTAAGAATGAAAGTAAAAAAACAATAGGAAATTAAAATCCAGTAGTAGGTGGATGGAAGAAAAAAGGGAAATGCAAAAAAAAAAATAAAATAAAGTAGTACTAGAAGATGAAAAATGGAAGTCCTCACTCCTGTTGGGTCCCAAATGGAATGTTCTCCTGATCCTTACTTGTTGACTGTGCAGAGCCTACAGCACTTTCCTTTTACACGGGGATGATCTGCATTCCCGGTGTCATTTCTAAGGTAGGGGAGGATTAGTTCTCAACTTCTTAAAACATCTCAGACTTACCCAAACAAGTGCAGACAAAACTATGATTTGGAAATGACTGGTTTTCTTCGTGTCCGGACTGCATTTTTATACTCATGGAAAATTGCATATTTATACTCGTGGAGACCCAGCATTCCTGCTGGGCTTCATCTTTCTAATTCTACAGCGCTTTCGTTAGCTCCAACCTGGTGGAGGAAGCAGTTAGGGCGGTGGGGAGGGCGGAAGTGCGGGTCGCCCTTTGGGATCCCACATTTTCAGCGCATTTGTGAGGGAGGGTCCGTCTTTGTTATGCAGAAACTAGAATCTGAGTCCCGGCCTTCTGCTCCCCAGCGGGGTTAGAGGTCTGGAGTCGGTGCTGTGAAATGCTTCACCACATCAGGTTGGGAATTCCTGCCTCCCAAGGGGTCACAGCTTTTGGTCCTCCTGGGGCCAGTGTGATTAAATGATTTGCATCTCGGAGCTAAATGTTTTCCAGCTCAGATGCGCGAGGTGACTGATGAGCCCAAGTTTTGGCGCTTTACCCCACCCCCATGCCTTTGTACTGATGTAGGCACATGAAAAGGGACCCCTGCAAGACTGCGAAGGCTCCCAGGGACATCAATTCCCCTTCTCTTTCCTATCCTCTTTGAATGTAAACTTTAAAACTTCCCTTTGAAACCCACCGGTTCGTCAGATCTAGAAATTCTGGCTTCCCATCCCAAAAGTGTGCCTGTCAGTGGCAGCCTCTTCCGAGTGTGACTCTCAAACCTAGGCAAAAAGCTTGGAAGTCACCAAGAAGAATCTCTCCACCATAGACCTTGATAACATCCTTTTTTTTTTTTTAAACTGAATTTAAAAGCTCACGATTTTTACCCATTTTCCACCATAAGCTCATCTTGCTTTCCGTCTCCGCATGCTGGGTCCTGGCATAGCGAGGCCACCCAGGGTTTCAGGCTCATGTGGCGTTCTTGCTCAGCTGATGTCCTCAGGCTGCACATGAGTATTTCTGTAGGACGTCGGATGAGCAACCATTTCTTACAAGAACTACTGTGGGCCTTGTAGTTTTCAAACCAAAACTCTCAATCTGAAAGATACCTGGGATGAGTTCCTGTTCTCTAAAACTGAAGAATGAGTTTTAGGAACGAAAGTTAAGAGCAGAATATGTTTATTGAGGTAAAGAAAGCTGCTGGTGACAGAGGGACAGAAGGGACCCGAATGGGTTGCTGGGAACCGCCTTTTCTCGGGACTTTTATAGAGCAAATCTGTAAAGTGAAGTGAGTTTAATGTGGAAAACATGGGAACTCGTTAGGTGTGCGTGAGGAGGTGGGACAAAACTATGGCCAAACAGTATGATTAAGAGCACAATTGCTGAGGTAAAACTGATTAAATCAGGACCAAAGGGAGAGGTGAGTCAGGTAGCAAGCTGGCATGAATGCAGAGCAGGGCTCTTCCTGTAGGGGGTTGGGTTAGTGGCTCTTCCTGGCTTTTCCGAGGTGATTGACACCTACTTAGAATATCAATCCCTGATGCCCATCCCTAGGGAGCTATGTGGCTGCATTTGTTTCATCTTTTGTCTTGAGGGCTGGCCCACAGTGGCGTGCCTGTCTCCCCACGTGTCTTCGTAGGGCTCCTTTGAGGGCCTAGCCCTGCCTACAACAAAACCAACTTTACTTGCCATGTATATGTGTTTGAGGCAGCGCTTGTACTCCGGGGAATAAAGAAAGGATCACTTAGATTTAATGGCTTGCTAGTGTCAGCTAGATTTATAACTCTGTGGCTCTTGATCCCTTCCCATCTCCTCTGCTCTAGCTAGATATGAATCAACATGGATATTGCCATCAAGTTGCACTTATATATATATATATTTTTTTTTTTTGTGGGATCGGGGTTCGAACTCACGATCTTGCTCTTGCCAGGCAGGCACTTACGCCAAAGAGCTATCTCCCCGGACCCAAAATCGCACTTTTAAAAATATGAGCTTTTGTAAACCACCAAAGAACCCTGAGTCCCTTCTTTCTCATTTCTTTTTCAAAGATATCTTCTTGAATTCTATCCAGTGCTCTCAAAATATTCTACACCGATATTTTCGCGTGGCTCTTTCTAATGGCAGCCATTTCAACTCTGGAGGTGAGTTGGCAGCGTGGTCCCCAGAGAAGAAAACCTGGCTGCGTCTACGGGGAAAAATCAAAATAAGCCTTGAGTGGGCATCACGTTCCCAGCCTCCCCTGTTTCCCTGATTCCTCATGGGATGGGGGTGGGATGGGGTGTGCCCTGTGGTCTTTCAAAAAGCCTGAGATCACTTACATCACAGGCAGCCCTTCCCTTAGGTGTGAAATCCAGCTTTCACTGACAGCGTTCGCTGCTGCAGCCTTCCCTGACAAGTGATTCATTGGGCCAAAGGCTGGAGCTCCAGCATCAAACGGATGTCAGACAAAACACCAAACGCCTATAAATGATTGCTTTCCAAGCAGTGGAATGACTGGAAGACCTGGCCTAATGATGCTCCCCATGTCTGGACAAGCTTACAGAAGACATGCGGGTGGGGGCAGCTGGCTCTAAACAGTCTGGGAAGAAGCCTGCTTCTGGAGCAGGAAGGAAAACCACAATTCGTACCTGAGAGGCTCGCGCCAGGGGGAAGGATTTCAGGCCAGTGTCTGCCCAACACATGTAAAGGGCTGCCCAACGTGCGTGGCAAGGACACCCCAAAGGCTAAGCTGGCGTGGCACGACTAAGTCATTATACATAAATATCAGAATAAATTAAAAATCAGAAGATTTTGTTGGAACGGAAACTGCTCGCCAAAAGGCAGAGACAGGAATGCAAACAATAAATCTGCTTGTCATTCTCTGTAATCTGCAG
>PVKN010005207.1:6553-31536 GCA_004027915.1 Capromys pilorides
TTTCCCCCCCCCCCACCCCCCCCACCCCCGTCTTTTTGAGACAGAGTCTCGCTATGCAGTTCAGGCTGGCTTTGAGCTCACTTTTGTAGCCCAGGCTGGTCTCCAACTCACACCAATCCTCCTGCCTCAGCCTCCCAAGTGCTGGGATTACAGGTGTGCGTCACCATCCCCGGCTCAGGAGGTTCTTGCTTTATAATAATCTCTGCACCCACAAGAGCTTCTGGCAGATAACTGAATTCTTACTTTTACCAATACATGTTTGCAGTACATAATGAATACATTTTTTTGTTTTTGTTCTGAGACAAGGTCACTGTATAGTTCAGGTTGCCCTGAGCTCACTTTGTAGTCTAGGTTAGCCTCAAATTTGCAGCAGTCCTCCTGCCTCAGCCTCTCCAATGCTAGGATTATAGCCATGTGCTGCCACGCCTGATGATAATTGGTTCTTAAATTTTTACTTTTACCAGTACATGTCTGCAGTACATAATGAATGCATTCATCATGGGGAGCTGGTACATGAACACAACACATCTTAATTCTTTTTGTATCCCCTTGCCTGCTTCTCCCTCCTCCTCTTTCCATCTCTTGGTTCTTTTGTGAACTCATTTACTGAGTGACCCTCCCAACCAGATTTTACAGAGGCAGCTTGTATTGCCCTGCTCTGTACTGAACAGAAGGCACAGAACAAATTCCAAGTTTAGTTACAGCCAAGAGGCAGAAGGAGGTTTGAACTGCATTTGGGTGTCTTGTTCTGTGGGCCGCAGATGTCTGGGATGATTTCCATACCAGTAAGGCTCTTGGTGACAAATGAAAGAAATAGAACTCAGGTAATTTAAGCAGAAAATTGATTTATTGAGAGAATTTGGGGTGTGAAATTCATCAGAGACTGGTAATCTATGCTTTCTCTAGATAGGAGCCCATACTCAGTAGCCCTTCTCCATGGTTTCATCATTATAGCTGAAATCTAGGGGCAACTGTGAGGTGTCCCCACATTGAGAAGTAGGAAAAAAGCAACTAAGTTGTCTTCTCAGAATTATGCTGCTCTTTGCCTTTGCATGTTTTTGTTTGATGTCCATCTTAGTGAGCAAATGGGAAGCTTAATGTGAGCAGGGACAAATGTCAGTCTTATTCACTGCTGTATCCCCAGATCTTAGGCCAGAGCCTGACATATTATCAGTACTTAGTAACTGTGTTGCCTATTTGACTAAACACAAATCTCTGAAGGGTTAATACAGAAATGGGCTAGCTTGCCTGAGGAAGCATAACTCTGACTCAGTATAGACTAGAGCCTAGTTAAAGGTTTTCATGTAGTGCTGGGCAGGCTTGGACTCATTTATAATCCCAGCTACTCAAGAGGCTGAGGTAGGAATTTCACTTGAGCCCAGCCTAGGAGTTGGAGGCCAGCCTGGGCAACATGGTGAGACCCCTATGTTAAAAAAAATTAATGTACCTAAGAAAAAGTGTTAGTTAGGAGGTCTGGGCAGCTGAAGAAGCCAGAGATCATGGAGGGTTGCCAAGGTAATCTCCAGCAGGGGCCATCAGAACACTCTGGGGACAAAAATGCTGATCTAGAAAGAGGGAGATGAAGGCAACATTCTTTGAAGCCATCAAATTCATCCCCCACCTCATGCTCTGGATCATCAAGCAACCCTCTGAAAACTATTCCATTCCCGTGTAGCTCTACCCACCAGAAGGGCATGCACTCAGCAGTGAACAGGAAGAACCGGTCTACTTCAAAGCCCTGCTTCCCCTTATAAATTAATGAATTGGCATCTGATGTGAAATATCAGTCTCATGAGTCTGATGAATGTGTGTCTGTTCCAGAGAGATGCTGCTGCTTTTAGGACTAACAACTGTAGTTTCAGAGCTAATGTCTAGACCCAGAATGGCAATAAATTCACCAAGGTAACAAATGCTACCCTAGGGATATCCAAGTTATCTGAAGTTTCTTATTTCCTTTTTTTTTCTTCAAATACATTTTTTTGTCCATTGAGGCATGCGTATATATATGCATATATGTGCATATGTATATATATATATTAGAAAAAGAACTCCAGAATTTTTGCTCCTGTATTCTTTTATCTTGCTTCTTTGGGTCTCTGATGTCTGCTGAGCTTGTCAGTATGATGTAAGCAGACTGGTGCAAGGGAACAGACTCTTCTGCCATTTTCCCAGAGCTTTGAGTTGCTTATCAAACCCAGGAGTGAGTGCTGTGTACCTGAGTCCATAACTGGCTCCATGATCATCAGTGTATGATCAGCAGTATTTCATTGTCACCATGAAAAACCAGACGGTGACTTTGGACACAACCTAATAAGAACCTGGTGCTCTACCTTGGAGTTCCATCTCCAACATTTTTATTTATTTTGTGGCAAGGTCTTGCTAAATTGCTCTGACTTGCCTAGGAATTTTGACTCCCCCCTCAGCCTCCCAAATAGATGGGATTATAGGTTGGTGCCACCACCCCAAATCTTTTTTGTGGTGTTAGGGACTGAACCTAGGGCCTTGTGCATGGAAGGCAAGAGCTATACGACTGAACCAGACCTCTAGCTCCTCATATTGGGTCTTCTTTTTTTCTTCTTTGGAACCAGGGATTGAATTTAGGCTCTTGCACCTGCCAGGCAAGTGGTCATTCTACTGAGTTATCTCTCCACCCCTGGGTCTTCTTGATTTTGTTTGTTTGTATAGAGGAAGGATCTCACAGTGTAGTCCAGGTATAATTTGAACTTGTTGTGTAGCCCAGGCTGAGTACACATGATCTTTTCTACCTGAGCCTCCCAAGCCCAATGCTGACTGCGGGTGTGAGCCATCATGCCTGGCTCTTAGAGCCTTTTGCATGCTCCTGAGAACATCAGTCAAGCATTCATATGCATGACTATGATAGCACCATGGAAAGATGGAAAAAGGAATTTAAACATATTTTTAATCATTTCCTTTTTTTCAGTGTTGGGGGTTGAATCTAAGGCCTTGTGCATGATAGGCAAGAGCTCCACCATGGAGCTACAGTCTCAGTCCCCAAACATTTTTAAGTACAATAATATATACACATACATTTTTTTTAAAAAAAGATCAACTAGGCAGGTTGGGGATATAAATCAGTGATATGGCACCTTTTTGGTAAGCACAAGGTCCTGAGTCCAATTCCTGGTTAAAAAAAAAAAAAAAATCAATTAAACATAGGACATGGTTAAAAAGTAAAAAGTTGCCCTCAGCTGGGTTTGGCAATACATGCCTATAATCTCATTACTTTTTTTCTTTTCTTTTTTTTTTTTTTTTTTTTTTTTTTTTTTTTTTTTTTTTTTTTTTGGTACAGGGTCTCACTACGCAGCTCAGACTTGTAGTCATCCTCCTGTTTTCAGCTCCCCAGTGCTGAGATTATAGGTGTGCACCACCACATCCAATCTTGGTGGCTGGCTCAGCCAGTTGGCATGTGTTGTTGGGGATCAAACCCCATACTGCTTGCCTAAATAGGCACTTAGTCCACTAAGCTATTTCAGCGGTCCTAATCCCATTACTTTTGAGGCTGAGGCAGGAGAATCATCCACCCCAAGTTCCAGGCTAGCTTGGGCTACATAATGAATTCAAGGCCAGCCTGAATTGTATGTGAGACCCCGTTTCAAAAAAACAAAAACAAAAACAACAAAAAAGAAAGTTGTCCTCTATCCTGATTTTTTTCACCTCTGATTTCCCCTTCTTCTTCTTCTTTTTTTTTTTTTTTAATGCGTTTAGTACAGGGTCTACAGGATCTCACTACACTGATCAGACTCATAGTGGTTCTCCTGTTTTCAGCCTCCCAAGTGCTGGGATTACAGATGTGTGCCACCATACCCAGTCTCACTCATGTCTCAGGGTGCCCAAGGGGCAGGGCTGGCACTGCTTGCCAGGATCGAACCCTGGTCCTTGAGTCTGCCTAAGCAGGTGCTTTAATCCTCTGAGCTATCTGGCCAAACTTTTTCCTCTTCTTAAAAGTAATTTTTTTTTCAAAGCTGGATTTCCATTGTTTATCCTAAAAGGCAATTATTCTTTCAGTCTTTTAAAAAGTTATTTGTTCTTTTCACTTTTATTAGTATATATCTGCAGTATATAATGGTTTCATTCATCAAGGGGAGTTAGTATATATACTGATAATACTGATACATCAATTTTTTTTTTTTGCTGTTATTTTGTTTATTAGACAAGGTCTTGTTTTGTAGTCCAGGCTGGTCTTGAACTTGCTGTGTAGCCCAGGATGGCTTTGATTCTCCTGCCTCAGCCTGTCAAGTGCTGGTATTCTAGGTGTATGCCACCATGCCCAGTTTACTTCAGTCTCTTTATTTCTGTTTTCACTGTTTTTCCCCTAATCTTTCATTCCATATTTTGAGCAATACAGATTATCTATTTTTTCTAGCTTTTAAATTTCTACTGACATTAAAACAAATAAATTTCTGCTGACATTGTACAATAGAAAAAGGTAGCTCTTGTACTTCCCTTCCCTTTCCTTGTACTTGCTCTTTACCTATTCTCCCTGTTGAATTATAGTTTAATTTTAATTTATTACATTTAAAACCTTGGGGTTTTTCCTTTTTTATTTTTTTTCCAGTACCAGGGATTGAACTCAAGACCTCGTTGCTAGGGATTGAATTTAGGACCTCGTGCTTGCCAGGCAAGTGCTTATTGAGCTATCTCCCAGCCCCAGATAGGGTTTTTCTATGTGGTTCAGGCTGTCCTTAAACTTGCTCTGTCACCCAGGCTGGGCTTGAACTTGTGATGCTCTTCTCTCAGCCTCCCAATTTTGTGGTTCAGTTTTTCTATGTGCAAACCTGCATGGGTATGTGGTATGGAGGACTGAACTTGGCCTTTTCACTGAATTCCATCTTTAGCTCTTTCTTAAATTTATTTTTTATTTTCAAGACAAGCTCTCATTGAGTTGCCTAGACTGGGCTCAAACTCAGAATTCTCCTGTATCAGCCTTCCAGAATGCTGTGATTTTAGGTGTGTACCACTGTGCTTGGTGTATAGTTCAGTGTTTAAACACAAATATTTAATGTCTAAAATATTTTGACTACAGAAGAATACCATGACTATTTTTTCTTTTCCTTTTTTGAAATAAGGTTTTGCTATGTAGTTCAGGCTGGTTTTGTTTATTTATTTATTTTTATGTATTTAATACAGAGTCTACAGGGCCTCACTATGTAGATCGGACTATAGTGATCCTCCTGTTGACAGCCTCCCAAGTGCTGGAATTACAGTGCACGCCACCACGCCCAGTCTCAATTGCCGGCTCAGTGCACGCTGGCGGGTGTGGGGGGCGGTTCAGAAGGGCAGGCCTGGAGGATCGAACCTCTGGCCCCTGCATCTGACGAGGCAGGTGCTTTAATCCATTGAGCTATTTGACTGTCCCTCAAGCTGATTTTGAACTCACTGTGTAGCCTAGGTTGGCTTTGAACTGGTAGCAATCCTCCTGTCTCAGCTTCCTGAGTGTTGGGATTAGAGGTGGGTATATAGGTATCATGCTTGGCTGCATTTAATTTCTTGTATATTTTTCAGACTTAAATTCTCTCTCTCTCTCTCTCTCTCTCTCTCTCTCTCTCTCTCTCTCTCTCTCTCGTTTTTTTGAGACAGGGTCCCATTATGTAGTTCAGGCTGGCCTTCAGCTCACTTTGTAGCTAGGTTGTTCTCAAATTTAAAACAATCCTCTTGCCTCAGCCTCCTAAGTGCTGGGATTATGGGCATGTGCTATCATTCCCAGCTAATTGTCTCATTTTAGTTTTACTTAGATTGCTATGTATCTGTCATGAATTTGATCCTACCCTTTCTTGCCAGAGGTACAATAATCACTCCATCTGGCCAGACTCATTGGCTAATCAGTTTCTCAGTTACCTTTTCTTGCAACTTTGTTTACCTCGTCAGAGTTGGAATCTTGACTGCTTCATAGTTGTCATCCTGCAATTTGCCTTCACATGATCCTGGTAATTTCTTCTGCCCTTCTCCTGTGTTAGTACCCCTCTTTTCTTCTTTTCTTTTCTTTTTCTTTTTTCATCTTTTTGAGACAAAGTTTTGCTATGCAGTTCAGGCAGGCCTTGAGCTTACTTTGTAGCCCAGGTTGGTCTCGAACTCACAACAATTTTCCTGAGTGCTGGGATTACATGCATGCACCACCATGGCCCATTTTCTGAAGCTCATTTCTTCTTCCTTATTTTACTTCCTCACTTTGGTGGAACATATCCTCCAGGATGAAAAAGGGTACTTGGAAAGTAAAGTTTTTGTGACCTTGCATTTTTGAAAGTGTCTTTACTTTAGCCTCATTTTGGTTGATGGTTCAGCTAAGCATAGAAAATTAGATTGGAAGTAATTTCTTTTGAGAATTTTAAAAATATTATTTTCCTGTTTCCTATCAACCAATGTTGTTGAAAAGACATCATTTGATCTACAAACCTTTCTTCATATGCAGCCTATTTTTCCTTCTAGAAGCTTTTACAAATATTTTTGGATTTTATTTTATTTTGAGATAGGATCTTGCTATGTATTCCAGTCTGGCCTTGAACTCACAACAATCCTCCTGCCTCAGCCTCCTGGGATTACAGGAATTTGCCACCACTCTGGAAGCTTTTGAGATGTATTCTTTCTTGCTGGCATTCTGAATTTTTTTCAATGATGTGCTTTGCCTGAGTCTGTCATAATAAAGAATTTGACTGGCTTCTGTCTCCAGTTTCTGGGAGATAACATCTAAATACTTAGAATTCCCAAGTATTACGGTGTCTTTGTTATTCAAATTTATGCTAATAAAGTCACTCCTCATGGTAGGCCCCTACATAGTTTAAGATAACTCAAGATAGGGACTGGCCCTGCCAAGGAGATTGATATGTGATTAGAAGATTGAAGCTTTCAAAACCACATGATGTGGGAGAGACTGAAGGAGAGGGGGATGGGGCTGGAGACCAAGTTCAATGGTATAGAAAATGATGGATCAGTCATGCTTATGCAATGTGCTCCCAATAAAAACTGCACACTGTACCAGGTGTAATAGCACATGCCTGCAATCCCAGCACTCAAGAGGCTGAACAAGGAGGGTTACCATGAATTCAAGGCCAGCCTGGGCTACATAGTGAGTCCAAGGCCAGCCTGAACTACATAGCAAGTCCCTATCTCACCAAGACCCCTCCACCCCCACCTCCCCACCCCCCGAAAAATCCCACAAAACTGCACATGCCAGGAGAATGATGCATCCTACCTGCATGGGAACAGAATACTGAGAGCTTTGCCATGGGGATCCTCTAAGACCTTGCCTTGTGTCTTTTTTTTTCCTGGCTCTAATCTATACTAGTATTGCTATAATAAAACTCTAACCAAAAATCTCACTTTCTTGAGCTCTGTGAAGTATTCTTTTTTTTTTTAATTTTTTATTTTATTTTATTTATTTGTTTGCTTGTTTGTTTGTTTCTTTATTTACTTATTTTATGGCTGGCTCAGCCTGCCCTGGTGGTGGGGCTGGCACAGCATGTGGTGCCGGGGATCGAACCGCAGTCCCTGCAGTTGCCTGAGTTTTCCTAAGTAGGCGCTTTAGACCACTGAACCATCTCATCAGCCCCTCTGTGAAGTATTCTAGTGAATTATTGAAACTGGGGTAGGGGGCAACCTGCTTGGGGCCCCCTCCTGTCCCTCTTTTAGATAGGAGCTTTCTTTCCCCCAATAAATATAGTCTGCTAAAAAAAACGAAAAACAAACAAGCAAAAAAACAACCAAAAACTGAGGGGATAGTGAGAATGTTACCAGGTTCTGGGGTTCTATAAACTCTTTCTAGGGTCTTTGTGTCCTGAACAAAGAATTGAACAAGATACATGAAAAGGTATCAAGGCTTTACATTTATCAAAGGTAGGAAAAGAAGTATACGTCAGAGTGCCGGAGATGTAGCTCAGTGGCACACCACCTGCCTGCCAAGCACAAGGTCCTGAATTTGATTCCTGGTACAAAAAACCCAAACACTGAAAGACCTATACTCTGCAGAGTGTGAGTGTGCTACTGACAGCTCATAGGTTAATGGTGGAGGTCTTTTGTATTTCTGACGTCAGATCAAGGCCATCCTATCAAAAACTTGATTGATCAGATAACACTTTCTGACTGGTCCCAGGTGCAGAGACAGGGAACTGTATTCTGTGCCTTTGTCCTGAATTTCTGTGAGGTCAGGCAAACCTACTCGGCCAGTTTGGCAGACCCTAATCTGCTTCAAGAATCAGTATATATGGTGTGGGGAACCCTGAACTTGAAGCTGGTATCTGAAATGAAAGATCAGGCTTATGAAGAATTGACATAAACCTATGAAGTTTGACTCAACTCCAGATAGAATTGCTGTATCTTTTTGCATTCTTTGCCCTAAGCATATTAATCTGCAAACCTTTTCACTCTATATTTATTTCTTTGAAAAATCCCCTGGTCTTGCCAATTTTCCCCCTTCTTTCTTGTTGAAACTTCTGCTAGCCTTTTTTCTTCTTTCTTATCTCCACCCCTATGTATTTTGTTTAATTTTCTGGAAGAGTTTATCACCTTCTAGTCACTCTATAGACTTTAACATTTTTTTAGACTATTTTTTGATCTTGAGACAAATTCTCCTTAAATGGTTCAGGCTGGCCTCAGACTTACAGCATTCTTGCCTCAGCTTCCTTAGTGAGGATATAGGCATGAACTATCACACTTGGCTTATATTTTTAATTTCAAAAATCTATTTTTGTTGTTCTCTAAATATTCCCCTTCTCTGCTTTCAGCTTTCAGCTAGGAGGAGGCTAAGATGCAACTTTCTTCAGTCGACCTGAATCCAAGTTCCTCTGACACCAGCTGCCTCCAGCATGTGGCCCAAGTTTGACCCCAGTGAGATCAAAGTCGTGTACCTGAGGTACACCGGTGGTGAAGTCAGAGCCATGTCTGCCCTGGCCCCCAAGATCAATCCCTTGGGTCTGTCTCCAAAAAAAGTGGGGGATGACATCGCCAAGGCAACTGGTGACTGGAAGGGTCTTTGGATTATGGTGAAACTGGCCATTCAGAATGGACAGGCTCAGATTGAGGTGGTGCCTTCTGCCTCTTCCCTGATCGTCAAAGCCCTCAAGGAGCCGCCAAGAGACAGAAAGAAGCAGAAAAACACTAAACACAGTGGAAACATCACTTTTGATGAGATCGTCAACATTGCTTGACAGATGCGGCACTGGTCTTTAGCCAGAGAACTTTCTAGAACCATTAAAGAGATTCTGGGGACCGCTTAGTCTGTGGGCTGCAACGTGGACAACCAGCACCCTGATGACATCAACGACAGTGTTGTGGAATGTCCAGCTACCTAAGGAGCATAAGAAAATAATGTCAATAAAAAGATATCTGAAAAAATATATATAAATGTTCCCTTTTGTAGCTTCCTGTCCTTTTTCCCTGGTCTCAATTATTTCCCTCTTAAGATATATGTATAATTGAATTCAGGACCTTGTGCTTCCCAGGTGGGCGCTGTGCCACTGAGCTATATCCCTGGCCCTTTCCTTTGATGCTTTAATAGTTTTCACATTAATTATACATTTTGGAAAGTTTTTCATGCTCCTTGTTTTCTCTATGTCCTCTAAATTCTCTCCCATTAACTTTTTTTTTCTGTATTTAGGGCAGGGTCTACAGGGTGTTCAGGGTCTCACTACATACATTGGACTCGTAGTGATTCTCCTGTTTACAGCCTCCCAAGTGCTGGGATTGCAGGTGTGCACCACCATGCTTGGTTTCCATGGCCCTCGTGCATGCCTGGGGTTCTGGGGCCAGCATGACAGTGGGTATCAGGGAACGCACCCAGATCTTTGCCAGGCACGCGCATAGACCATTCAGCTATCTCTCTAGCCCTGCTTTTGCTTATATTATAAATTGAGGCATAAATTATTGTGTCTGAGGTTCAGGGTGTTGATTACTGAGCTTCATTAAAGGGCTACCTGGCAGTCTTACCAGGGGAGTCCTCAGCTGTAGGTACTAGTGCCCCTTTCCATTTTCCCATAGACAATTACTACCTTCAGAGGCCTACATGGTGGTGTACACTTGTAATTTCAGCACTCTGGAAGCTGAGGCAGGAGGATCTTTGTGAGGTCTTTGTGAGAGCTACCAAGTGAGCTCAAGGCCAGCCTAAGCTGCATAGTGAGACTCCGTCTCAAAAAGATGAGAGAGAGAGAGAGAGAGAGAGAGAGAGTATTCCTACCTTCAGAGCTACCTAGTGCCTCCAATTTATAGCCATTCTTGGGGTTGGGTGCTCCACTGAACTTTCTTCTCCTTTCCTTCCTCTTCTTTCTCTATCTTCTCCTCCTCTTCTTTCTTCTTCTTCATCTTCTTATTTTCTTCAGCACTGGAGATTGAGTCTATGACCCTCATACTGAGCTTATATCCTCCGCTTTTTAAAATCTTAAAAACAGGGCTGGCCAGATAGTTCAGGGACCTGGGTTTGATCTCAGGCATGCCATGCCTGCCATGCCATGGGGGCAGGGTGTGCTGAGACTGCAACTGAGACTGGGCATGGTGGTGCACACATGTAATCTCAGCACTTGGGAGACTGAAAATAGGAGGATCACTATGAATCTGATCTGTGTAGTGAGACCCTGTAGACCTTGTACTAAACACATTTAAAAAAATAAAATCTTTAAAACAATTTCTTTTTCTTTGAGACAGACTCTTGCTATGTAGTTGAAGCTGGCCTTGAACTTATTATGTAGTCCAGGCTGGCCTTGAACTCAGAGCAGCCCTCGTGCCTCAGCATCCCAAGTGCTGAGATTATAGGTATGCATTACCACAGTGGCTAAACTTTAAAGAATGTTGGTTTTTGAAGCAGAGTCTCACTAATTCACTAAATTGCTCAGGCTGGGATTGAATTCTGGTCCTCCTACCTCAGTCTCCCAGAGTGCTGGGATTATAAGCTGGCTCATATGCTCTTTTTAAAAAGTTCTTTATGAGTTCGATAATTTTTCTAATCCATTTGTTGTCATCTGAGTGGAATTTCAGAAATAAATACATGTGATCATCAGCTTTCATTTTTAACCAAAAGTCTACTCTTCTCTTACAACTACAATTCTTACTTTCCTTAGGCAGATTCCTGAGAGAGCTTTTGGGAAGAGAGAGATTTGATCTAAGCCTTAAAAATGTCTAGGATTCCAGCAGCAGTAATAAGATGAAGGTAGGAGAGATGACAAGGGAGGGGGCTTGAGGGATGGAAGAAGAGGAAAGGCTCTGGGGCCAGCGCCAGAACAATCTGAGGAGATTAAAGTCTGATTTCTTAGCCCAGATCGGGTGCCTTGTTACCCTTGGTTGGGTTTCACTGCAAAGCAGTTTTTTCCTGAGAATCTTAAGGAATGTGGCTTTGCCTTGAGTGCTGTGAGAAAGGGCTTCTGCAGCCAACCTGGGGAAGCGGCCAGACTCAGAGACAGAGCAGCTCTCAGCAACCAAGGAAGGCAGGCTGAGTAGACAACTGTTTGCAAGCTGTCACACTGAGATGGCTTGTACTGGCCCTCTGTTCTTTCATCCATTGCCTTAGTTACTTTTTACTTGCTGCTGGGACAAATGACCGACACTCAAAATGAAGGAAGGAAAGGTTTATTTAGCTCACAATTACTGGAGGTTTCAGTCCATATTCAGCTGGCCCAAGGCTGAGTGGAACAGGGCAGAGAGCATTCAGTTCATGGTGGTGGAACAGCAACAATCGCGACAGAGGCAACTGACCAACCAGGGCGCAGAGAGCAACAGCATGAGTCTGTCTCTCTGTCTCTCTTTATATTACATTCAGGCTCTCTGCCTCAGCCTATCCGCTTAAGGCCACACTCATAATTCCAGAAGGACTCAGACCCATAGTCCCATCAGTACTAAAACACATAATCCTAGTAGATCATGAATTAAGTCTCAAACTCTAGAAGTCCCCTCCCCATGATTACATGAGGCTTTGGGGGACAACTAGACATAAACCATAACATCCGTGAAGTGGTTATCCTTATCTAGCAGCACTATTGGGCAATTAAGCTGAAGCATATTTAGCACAGCACCCAACCCAGAGAAGAGTCCCCAAAATGTCTCTTTGGTGCTCTTTCTTTGGAGTTTTAAGGTAATCAATCTGGTGGAGTCCCAGCTGTGGCTGATGCTGGAAGTGTGGATGCTCACTTTGGGAACAGAAAAATGACACAGATGCATCTGTCCTTTGGAAAGATACCTTCCGGAAGAAGGTCCAGTATAAGGAAGAAGATGTCTTATACCTCTGCTCTGTGACTCACTGACTGCTTTCTCTCCTGTGCACAACACATGAATGGTGTTCATCAGGGTTCCCTGATAGGTTCTGAGTTGTGTGAGGACTTCAGTCCTAATACAAACTGGGTCTTCTCAGAGAAAGACCTAACTATAGGATTGGTGAAAGAGTTCCCCAAATCTCAAGAGCTGATATAGCTGCATGAAGAATGAGATTTTTTAATTTTTTTAATTTTTTTTTTTTTTGTGGCCAGCTCAGCCTGTCCTGGGGGTGGGGCTAGCACAGCACTTGGTGCCAGGGATCGAACCATGGTCCCTGCGGTTGCCTAAGCTTGCCTAAGCAAGCTCTTTAGACTGCCGAGCCATCTCACTGGCCCCTTAAAAACTTTTCTGAGACAGGATATTGCTATGTATTCCAGGCTGGCCTTGAACTCACTATGTAGCTTATTCTGGTATTCTTCCCTCAGCCTCTTGTATACTGGGATTACAGGAGGCACCCTGACACCCACTGATATGTTTGTTTGTTTTCTTTTTTTCTTTCTTTTTTTTTTCTTTCTTTCTTTCTTTCTTTCTTTCTTTCTTCTTTCTTTCTTTCTTTCTTGAGATGCTGTAGAACATTGGTGGTGAACCTGCAGCACTGGTACTTCAGTGGGCTATTTGGATCGTTGAAAGCTCTAAAAGCTCTGATGCTTAATATAAATCCAGGAGTCCCTCCTGGCACTGACTGTCCCAAGGGCATAATACTAGGTACCTGAAGACAGTTGTGAAACAGTTAATGTTCTTCTATTTTTATTTTTTAATTTTTTATGGGTTCTTTGATGGCTGGAAGATAATGTTTTCAATACATCCGGTCTAAATGTTGTGTTTGTCAGTTTGGGGAGATTATTATTTTTTTTTAATTTTATTTGTTTGTTTGTTTGTTTATTTATTTATTTTTTTATGGCTGGCTCAGCCTGCCCTGGTGGTGGGACTGGCGCAGCATGTGGTGCCGGGGATCGAACTGCAGTCCCTGCAGTTACTTGAGCTTTCCTAAGCAGGCGCTTTAGACCACTGAACCATCTCGCCGGCCCCAGTTTGGGGAGATTATTAAATGATTCTTTTTTATACTTAATCATTAAAAGTCTTTAGGATTTTCTGGGTTTTTAAATTTTTTTTTAAATTTTATTAATTTCAACAAGAAAGAAATAGCAATGAGACAGTTTCAGAACTTATCAGTAGGACAGCTACAATAATCAATACAATGCATATTGTTATCTTCATAGTAGTTGTTCAGAGTATAAGATGCAGACATAAGTTTTCTAAAGACTATGGTACAAATATTTCTTCTAATTGAACTAAGAGAAAGTAGCTGCATGTATAGTCCAATATTCCATAACAGTAATGGATTATCAGCAGAACTGGCAATGTCAGAAGCTGTTGACTTGACCTTTTACAACTCATCATACTAAGCTGGCTTTACTAGTGCCTGCCTGGCAAGTGCAAGGTTGTGAGCTCAAACCCCAGTTCTGCCAAAATAATAATAATATAATAATAATAATAATCTGACTTTACTTTTTTTTTTTCAGGACCAGGGTTAGAACTCTTGACCTTGCACTTGCCAGGAAGGCACTTGTGCCATAGAGCTATCTTCCTGGCCCCCTGGCTTTACTTTTTCTGCCTCATGGTTAAATTTTCTGCTGGATGGTTAAGGCCAAGTTAAAGCAAGACCTATGTTACAAAACAAGTGACTTTTGTATCTGACAAGGTCAGTCAAATCCCCTCAGGATTTACCTTGAAACCATGTATAGTGATTTGTAGAACTGTTGTCAGTGTCAATCATCTGGATGAGTCACGGCCATTGTTTGACCAGTTTGCTCTCTGTGAAACCCTGAGAAAATGTTTTCTCTTTAGGTGACTTTCCTTGGGTACACTGTACATCATCAATCCCTTTCCTCTGTGGCCCCATAATCTCCTTGAATAGAAAATTTGAGACACCACTGAATTATAGGATGTTACAGCATAGGTTCTCTTGTGTTCTGAGTCCTCACTGACCTTGAAGGCCTAGGGCCAAAATATTGGCTATCCTTGTAGCCCTTCATTTTCTCTAATTTTTTGGTCTGCCTACCTAAACTGTTAACCCTTTAGAAGAGAAGCTTAGTGATACTATTACCCTATAACATAGGTACTTGAGCTTAGCATCACTGTCTTTCTGAATATCAAACACCTTAAATTTAACATGGAACTGATATTTTCCATCAATCATCAATATTCTAATAATTCCCTATAGAATATGACAAAAACAAAATAAAACAAAAAACAGTTTCACATTTTTACACACACACATTTAGAAATCTAACCATATACAAAATTGTAACAGGTTAATCCTATGGCATTTTTCCTTGTCTCTTCTTCTTCTTTTTTTTTTTTTTTGCAGGGCCAGGTTCAAACTCACCTTGCACTTGCCAGGCAGGCACTTGTGCCACGGAGATATCTCCCCAGCCCCTCCTTGTCTTTTATTCTCTTTTTTTAAAACAAACATTTACTTGAGGGAGAGTATAGCAATAATTGATAATACCTTAGAAGCCGCACACATCTAAAAGACCAGAATGACAGACATTCCAAGCATGTTTTTAGTATTACACGTTGCTATCCTCAGTGTCAAAAACCTTTTGGAGATACATAGGACCATTGTCTAATTTATCCTGTGAATATATAAGTGCATGGTTTTACCCCTGCCATATTTCCTAACTTTTTTGTTTGCTATTTCCTTGTTGTTTAATCCTTAAGTTCTTGATTTCCATTCAGCTGTGTTATGTCTTTCCATTTTTATTTCTAATTTTGAGTTCTTACACTAGGGAAACTATCCACTATTTATACATGTAGGTCTGGTTTAATTCACTTATGAGTATATGTTCAAGATACAGCCACTTATATGTGAAGGCTTTGAGTTTATCATTCCTTAAAGCTGAGTAATATTCCATTGTATAAAAACACC
The DNA here is from genome assembly GCA_004027915.1 of Capromys pilorides. Lineage (NCBI taxonomy): Eukaryota > Metazoa > Chordata > Mammalia > Rodentia > Capromyidae > Capromys > Capromys pilorides. The sequence continues at coordinate 21,732 of PVKN010005207.1, forward strand.
ACATCTTTTTCAACCATTCTTTAGGTGACAGACATTTTGGTTGTTTCCAAGATTTGACTATCACAAATTGTGCTGCTATAAACATAGGAGCACAGACATCACTATGATAAGATATTTTCAGTTCCTCTGGGAAAATTCCCAGTAGAAAGATAGCTGGATTGAATGGAACTTGTAGTCCTAGTTTTTTAAGAAGTGTCCACACTGATTTCCATAATGGTTGCACCAGTCTGCATTCCCACCAGCAGTGGAGAAGGGTTCCTTTTTGCCAACAGCCTCTCTAATATTTGTTGTTGGTTGATTTCTTTATGGTAGCCATTCTTTCTGGGGTGAGATGGTATGTAAGTGTTGTTTTTGTTTGCATTTCATGGAGGATTCATCCCAGGAATGCAAGGATGGTTCAACATATGCAAATCTATAAATGTAATGCACTATATCAATAACGCCAAATCCAAAAACTACATGATCATCTCAACTGATGCAGAAAAAGCTTTTGACAAAGCCCAACACTCATCCATGTTCAAAGTTCTACATAAAATTGGAATAGATAACCTCTACCTCAATTTGATAAAAGCCATCTATGACAATCCAGTGACTAACATAATTCTAAATAGGGCAAAACTGAAGTCTTTTACTCTCAGATCTGGTATAAGACAAGGATGTCCTCTATCACCACTCCTATTCAATATAGTTCTGGAATCATTAGCTACAGCCATTAGACAAGAGAGAAATAAAAGGAATAAGAATAGGTAAAGAAGAAGTTAAACTATCATTTGCAGATGACATGACACTCTACTTGGAAGACCCAAAAAAACTCCACCAAGAAGCTACTAGAATTAATACACAAATTTAGTAGATAGCAGGATACAAAGTCAACACCCAGAAGTCAATATCATTCCTCTATGCAGATAATAAACACACTGAGAGAGACATTAGAGAAACAATACCTTTTATAATAGCACCACGTAAAATGAAATACTTAGGAATTAATCTAACTAAAGAAATAAAAGATCTATCCAGTGAAAATTACAGTGCTCTGAAAAAAAGAGATGCTGAGGATTTCACAAAATAGAAAGATATTCCCTGCTCCTGGATAGGAAGAACCAACATTGTGAAGATGGCCATACTCCTTAAATTGTTATATAGATTTAATGCAATCCCTATCAAAATACCATCAACATACCTCACAGAGCTGGAGAAGTCATTCCTAAAATTTATTTGGAACCAGGAAAGACCTAGAATAACAAAGACAATCCTGGGCAACAAAGATAAGGCAGGAGGCATTACAATTCCTGACTTAAAATTATGCTACAAAGCTATAGTGATAAAATCAGCATGGTATTGGCAAAAAAATAGACCTGAGGATCAGTGGAATAGATTAGAAGATGCAGAAGCAAATACAAACACACGAGGCCACCTTATCTTTGACAAAGGGGCCAAACATGTTTACTGGAGGAAAGATAGCCTCTTTAACAAATGGAGGGGCTGGGGAGACAGCTCCATGGCATAAGTGCCTGCCTGGCAAGTGCAGGGTCATGAGTTTGAACCCCAGTCCTGAAAAAAAAAAGATGGTGCTGGAAAAACTGGCTCTCTACATGCTGAAAATTAAAATTTGACCCAGGTCTATCACGATGCACTAAAATAAAGTCAAAATGGATTAAAGATCTAAATACTAAAACAGAAACACTAAATCTCCTGGAAGAGAAAGTAGGAGGAAATCTCAGAGATATTGGTGTAGGCAAAGAGTTCATGGACAAAAATTAAAATGCACGTTTAACACTTGAAAGAATCAACAACTGGGACCTCCTCTTGCTGAGATGTTTTTGCATGTCAAAGGAAATTACCAACAGAGTGCAAGGACAGCCCATAAATTTTAACTAATAAGAATTCATACAAAGGTCTTCTATCTAGAATTTATAAAGAACTAAAAAACATTAGGGTCCCAAAATTAAAAGACCCAATCCAGAAATGGACATCTGAAATGAACATACACTTCTCAGAGAAAGAAATACTGGAAGCTTATAAATACATGAAGAAGTAAGGGTCCTTCTTAAGAAACTCAGCATGAGTGATAACAGATGTGGTCTATGCTGCACTCTGGGCACAGGTAGAACAAGACAATCACCTGGAAATGACTCTTGTGTCCACTAGAGGGAAACCCAGGCTAGAGAGATGCAGAATCTTGTGCCTGAAAGCCAAAGGCTAAAGGAAGCCAAGGAGCTGCCAACCCCAGAACTTGAGTGACCCAGGCTGAATTCTGCACTGGAGCTAGTTTGTATCAGGGACTGTGGAGGGTGGCTATTAAACATGGCCCACACACTTAAGTTCTATAAACTCACACTTAAAAATCAACTATATTAAAAACAAAGATGCCAAACTTGACTATTATCTATCTAGTGCAGCTGTTAAGGTAGAACTATTTAATGATGTACTACTGTCCTTCCTCAAAGTGGATAGCTTGAAATTGACTATGGTAGAATATTTACTCCATAGAAACCACAAATGCCACCACAAATTAGGTTTTCCCACCTCTCACCCATAGTTGTTAAACATTTACAAGATCACTGCCGGGCCTTTTCTTGTAGGTGTTGAAAGAGGGCATGGCTTTTCCCCCAGAGGTCTGGCAAGAGATACACAGAGCTATCTCAGTGAAGGGAGTGCCTTGTTTCAGCAGGCAGAGGCTGCTGAGGTCCGGGGCAGAACACTGCACTGTTCATTGCAGGAGCTTGGCCTGGAGGTGCTGACCTAGACTTAAGCTACCAGAATGGAATCTGGTCTGAAGAGCTCAGGCATGCCTTTCTGCTTGGGTAGCAGTGAGATGAGTGTCTAGATCCTCTAGCAGTAGGTTGGTTCCTGTTTTAGAAAAGGAACTTTCTTTCTTTCTTTCTTTCTTTCTTTCTTTCTTTTTTTTTAAGATTCACAGTAAAGTCTTTTTGTTACTTTTGTTTTGTCTTGTACTGGGAACTGAACTCAGGACTCTGTGCTTGCCAGGCTGGTGCTTGTGCCACTAAGCTATATCCCCAGCCAGAAAAGGAGCTTTCTGAGGGCCAGGGAATATCCCACCTGGGTCTGTATTCTCCAGGCCTGGCTCAAGTTCCTGGGATTAAATGTGGCAGCAGCTGTGCAGGTTACTGCAACTACTGCAAGAAGACACTGAAGTTGGATCTGAGCCACACTGCATGACCTAATAAAGGCACTTAACCAATCTGGGCTGCAGATTCTGAACTTGTAAAAGGAGGATGCTACTCAGCATGGCTGACTGATGTGTGAATTAAAGGACAGCCCATGAGCTCTTGACTATTTCCATCACCTAGAATATGTTTGATGATATAGAAGCTGTCCTTGGTATGATGTTTGTGGGAGAAGAGCAGGTGCTGAATTAGATCTTCTCTGAGTGCCTGTTTACCATGGGACTGTGTGAAGAAGTGAGATCAGGAGTCTGTGGGGTGGGTAGGACGAGGAGGGAACAAGTCCATGCTGGTCTATTTGGAAGAAGTGGTCCCCTCACACAGCCAGGAGGTGGACCCTGAGACAGGACACCAGCCCCGCAGGCAGGACTCTGCCAAATGTGCCTCTTTCCCTGTGGTTCCAGGCCCCACCTCAGAAGGTAGGAGGGCTGGCAGCCAGGCATCTCGGTTCAGGGACAGCTTGCAGGAAGCAGGCGGCGGGGGCTGTCCTGAAGCCTCAAAGCAGCGGAAGGGAGGGAGCGCCCGGCACCTGCATTGTGAGAGCCCAGCTCCCTGCTGAGTTGCCAAGGACCCCCACCCCCAAGCACGTTCTTGGCACCTGATGCTCAGGCAGGGCGGGTGGCTCTGAGGCAGGTATGAATAGGACAAGAGAAGACCTGCACTTCCTTTCAGTGATTCATAAAAGCACCCCTTCATCCACCCGCTCACTGAGCTGTAGCATGAAAACAGTTCCTCAGCCAGGCACAGTGGTGCACACCTTTAATCCTAGCACTCAGGGGGCTGAGGCAGGAGGATGGCTGTGAGTTTGAGGTCAACCTGGGCTATAAATGAATTCAAGGCCAGTCTCAACTACAAAGTGACACCTTGTCTCAAAAAGACAAAAGAGCAAAATAAAACACAGAAAACACAGGCTCTTCATACTCAATGACTCTATCTGTGCATAATCAGAAGGCAGGGCTAGAATTATAGTCCTTTCACTGACTAGCTGTGTAACTTGGGCAAATTCCTGAACCTCTTTCAGTTGGTGAATGTTAAATGAAATAAGTGAAGGTAACTCCTCTATTTTGTGGAGTGGTGGATTAAATGAATTTTATAGAAAGCACGGAATCAATGGCAGCAACTAGGGATCATTCATTAAATGTGGAATTAAAAAAATGTTGTACTTTGACACACTACACCTCCAACCCCATTACAGTTCTCATCTTGAGTTAAGAATCTTGGTAAGTCACCAAATTTTCCAATCTAGGTTCAAATATGTATCCTCTTGCCTCAGCCTCCCAAAATTCTGGGATTATAGGCATGTACCACCACATCCAACTATTATTATTATTATTTTTTTTTTTTTTTGCCTTTTTGAGATAAGATCTTTCTGAGTAGATCAGGCCAAACTTGAGCTCATTTTGTAATCCAGGCTAGTCTTGAACATACAATGATCCTTCTGCCTCAGCATCCCAAGTGCTGGGATTATTGGCGTGCAGCACCAAGTCCCAGTTTATTATCTTTATTTTAATTACTATAAAAGACCATGTCAGGAGTGGAGGGTGGACTGTATGGGCCAAGAGATGCAAAGAGGAGGGCTGAACAAGTAGTTTTAAAAGATTTTTCAAATTGTCAATATTTACAAACTGGGAAATTTCATCTAAAACTCAGATTATGACTTCTTTTGAAAAGACTGAAAATCTGGAAATCTTGTTGCTTTATAAACTGTTACTAGGTATTGTGTTAGAGGCAGTCTCTTTTTGAAATACTATATTTTATATGCTTCTTGAAAAGTGGTGTTAACTGTTGGATAAGAAAAAACCTTTTGGGCAATTCTGCTATTGAAAGGTCTAAGAAACAAACTTATTTTGAAAGTCAGATTTTTAAAATTTGGGGATTCTTGATTGGCTGATTTTTAGAATGTTGCATTCTGGAACATCTTTTTCTAGTAACAGATTTCTTAAACATGTCAGAATGGCTCCCTTGAACCACAGAGAAGAGTTGTAGGCCTTTGAATTAGCTCAGCCAAGCTGCAAACCAGAGAAATCAGTGACCATGTGGAATGATTAGTGGTCTCTTACGGAAGTGGGTAGGGGCAGGTGGTGACAGGTGCTTAGAAAGTAGGATGGACAAGCCATGAGGGTGAAAGAATGTCTGAGGCTGACCTGGCCTGGGAAAAGTGGAGAGGGGGGCAGAACCATCACTGACCTACAGTCCAAAGGAGTGTCTGCTTTTTGCCGTATAGAATCTGAGCATCTGGGTCAGCATGAGGAGATAGGTGGGATGAAGAGCTCTCTGATGATCAGGAGAGGGAGCTAGGCTTCAGACTTGTTATGGGTAAGACTGGGAGAGGTGTATCTGGGATTCCTCACATGAAAAGAGCAGCTCTTAGGTCCATCATGGGGATCTACTTATACTTCAGAGATTATGTTTAAAGAAGTTTAAGGGCATTGAAGGAGGAGAGGGGCCTGAAAGTCTCTACTGGGTCCCTTTGGGCTTAGCCTGTTTTGCAAGGCTGGGCTCTTCTCACTCTCCTTGCTGTATAGGTGGACTGAGGAAGAACTAGGAAGGCAGAATTCTGGCTGGTCCCTGCTGCAGCCAGAAAAGGTATTTGGTGGGGCAAGATCTCAGGCCAGGTGAAGACCTGTTGTGCCTGGAGCACTCTGCTCTGGTGGGACACCAGGCTGCTGCAGGCCAGACTAGGGTGCTTTGCTCTTGTGCCAAGAGGTGCTCAGACCATCACTGACGGAGGCCCACACCTTACTTGGGAGCTACAGATCTGGTGCATTGATTCTCACCATGAGTCAGATACTCTGGGATATGTTTTGTCTAATCCTGATGAAAACCCTACAGAAAAAATTGTATTTAACAGAAAAGAAAACAAGTCCAGAGATCAGAATTGGTGAACTGAGAAACAGAGCTTGCAAGAAACAGAGTTGGGGGACAAGCCTGGAGCACTAAGCCTCCGGTTTGTCTTTAGGTGACCCTATTTTGTCACTAGCCTTCCAGCTTCCCCAACCTGGGGTTCTGCATCTGGTGTCTTGCTAGCCTTTACCTTCTCTCTGTCACTCCACACCCAGACAATCACAGTCTTATCCATCCTAATCCTCTATGGAGCTTGCATCTGCTCTTTTGCTGCCACTCCTTGGTTGCTCTCCCCTTGGGCCTCCTAATCCTACTTGTGACATCAACCTCCTCTTTGGTCTCCTCACCTTCCAGTTCTCTGTCCCCACCCTCTTCCATCCTCCACATCAGCAGCCAGAGGGTTCTACAGCACAAGTCTGACCATGTCACTGTTCTTAACTCCTGTCATTGATCTCGTGTTGCCCTCCGGATAAAGTTCAAATTCCTGAGCAAGTCACTGCCAACTTCAGAAACTCAAGATGACTTCCTACTATGCTGTCGTACACTAGCCTGGCAAAATCTTATCTACCCTTCTCTGAACAGCCCCTGGCCTGGGCTTTCTTTTCTTTGGGGTTTTGTTCCTACCACCAACTGGGTCTACCATCATCTCTGCCAACTGACATTCTGGCCATCCTTCAAGCCTAGTCCCATGGGGAGCCCTCTGGCCAGAGCCTCTTGTGCCTGTCTCCCTGACTAGCAGTGTGAACCCAGTGTCCCTCCTTCCATGGTCAGCACTGCACCTGAAATGCTGGGGAGGCTCTATTTTCATGCTAGGAGGTTTTAGCCCCCTGGCCTGGCCTGGATGTACTCTAGCAGAGTGGACTGCTCCAGCTCTGGGTCCTAGCTCCTGACTCTGCCATACCTCTGACTCTAGCTCTGGCCTGCCTCAAGCTTTTGTTCTAATTCCTGGCTTGCTGCAAGTTTTGGGTCAATATCCTAGACTAACCTGACTTGGCTTATGGCCCTGGGACCAAGTTCACAACCCTTCAAAGTTTCCTTCTCTCTGGATCCATAGCTCCATTTTGTGTGTGTGTGCGTGTGTGTGCATGCATGCCAGGGATCAAATTCATGACCTTGTTCTTCCTAGGCAGGTGTTATGCTGCTGAACTTTTCCCCTGGTTCATTTAAATATTAATTAATTAATTAATCAATCAATCAATCAATCAATTATTGTCCTTTTGAGACAGAGTCTCACTATGCAGTTCAAGCTGGCCGTGAGCTCACTTTTGTAGCCCAGGTGGTCTCAAACTTGCACTGATCCTCCTACTTCAGTCTCCCAAGTGCTGTGATTACAGGTGTGCGCCACCATGCCTGGCTAAATATTATTATTTTGATCAAACTCAGGACCTGTGCTTTCCAGGCAGGCATTTATGACACTGAGCTATATCCCTGGCATCATAGCTTCACTTTTTGTGACAGAAGTCTCCTGCCTCAGTGCTCCCAATCAGAAGAGGAAAGGAGAGAAGTCCAGGACAGAGCCCATCATCACCCTTTTCTGGGACCAGCTTGCTGCAGTATCTCAGCACAGTCTCGGGGTGCTGGTCAGTGCTATAGAAACAAATAACACAAAGCAAGACCCTATGTTTCCTGGCTGCGAGGCTCTAGCACTTTTGGGCTCCAGTTCTTTTAGTGTCCCTGTCTCAGAATCTAAAAAATAGGAAAGACTTAGGGTATATCTCTGCATGAAAGCCTTGGGTTCAAGCCCCAGTGCTGCAAAACTAAACACCAACAAATGGGGGTAACACATGGGCCGGGGAGATAGCTCAGTAGAATAAGCACCTGCATGGCAATGCAAGGTCCTGAGTTCAATCCCCAGTACTAAAAAAAAAAAAAAAAAAAAAAAAAAAGTGGGGCAAGAGATAACATTTGATAGAAAGCAGACTGCAGAGCTCTAGGTACAGGACCTGGTGCAGAGTAGATGTCAATAACGGAGAGGTCCTTTCGTCTTCACCCTTTCTTGGGTGCATTGGTTAGCTTTGTGTGTGCTCTGCACGTTCCAAAGTGCCTGTTGCATAAGGGCTTCTCCTGACACCCTGACATCAGTGGACCTGGCACCACTTTGTTTCTAGGTTACTAGCTGGCACTGCTGAGCATCTGGGCAATAGGGACAGAGCCGAGGTACTATACTAAATCCCCTGTCCAGAACTCCATGTCTCTGATGTCAGACCAAATACTGGTTCATAGCGTAGCAGGGTAAGGGTAGCCTTGATTCTTTCCTGTGGTTGAAGAAATGTGTTGGGTGGAGCTGGGGATGTTGGCACATGCCCATAATCCCAGCATTTAGGAGACTGAGGCGGGAAGATCGTCAGAAATTAGAGACCAGTTTGGACTACATAGTGAATTCAAGGCCAGCCTGAGCTACATAATGAGACCGTCAAAAAACAAAAAGAAGAAAGAAAGAAAGAAAGAAAGAAAGAAAGAAAGAAAGAAAGAAAGAAAGGAAGGAAGAAAACATAGTGAATTAGAGAAGCAGCATGTAGTCTTTTCTCCTCCAACTAACTCTCTGAGCATCTCTCTCATTACAGCCCAGGAGGCAATGATTCTTGAGGATTTAAGAACTCAGGGACTTTGCCTCTCAAACATAGGAGCCAATAGTGATGAGGACCTTTGTGATGTGTAGATGAGTAAGTATAGGCATGTTAGAATACCATGTGTATGGTGTGTATATGTATGTAACTCATGAGTCATGATATTCAGGTCTACACGTGGTGTTGGTAGTGGGAAGGCTCTGCCTCTCAGTATCATGTGTGGTATATATGTCTCTGTGTGAAAATAACTACATGTGGTAACAGATGAAGACCTGGATGCACGGGTGTAGTAAATCTCTCTGTTACATGTGTCTCCAAGAAGGGGTCACTGTGAGTTGCAAAGTTCTGTTAGGCAGTGGACAGGTGTTGGAACATTTGGGATTCCCTGATGATCTCTGTGAGGTGACCTGGCCTAAGTCATTGTCATTTGCTGCAGGGACAAATAAGGGTAGTGTTGAGGGGAGTAGTGGAGAGGACCAAGTTCACTCCTGCAGAGAGCCTGATGCCCCACGCCCAGCTGGCTGCCCTACCCCAATGTCTGGGACCACGTCACAGAAATAAACACAACCTTTGGAAGTTTCATAATGTGTCAGGGAGGAGGCCCCAGCTGGCAGCTCCTGCAGGCCCATCCCCCTCCACACTGCCTGCCATTGAGTAGTTCTGGGAAGGCCATGGCCTTATTACCACCAACCAGTTCTGAGCTCTAACTTTAGTGCTTTTGTCCCACTGTAGAGCTCTGGAGCCTCCTTGCCAAGGATATTTGGCCCAATGACAATTGCTTGGATCTCCAGGTCTGTGAACAGCAGTGAGCTTGGGACTTCCTGGGCCAAGCTATTGATCTCTGGAGGAGCCTGATTTAATAGAGGTGGCCCCTCCCTGCCTTACCCCTAGGTGTGCTCTGTCCTGGAAGGGGCAGTGCCTCCTCCCTCAGAGCATCCCCTTAAAATAGGGCCATCCACCCTTGTCCCAGGTCACACCCCCACAACTTGCACTGTGTTCTGAAAATCTCTGAGCTACTACTTGCATTTCCAAAAATACGGCTGGGAGTGGTGGCGCATGCCTGTAATCTCGGCACTTGGGAGGCTGAAGCAAGAGGATCAGTGTGAGTTCGAGACCCGCCTGGGCTACAGAAGTGAGCTCAAGGCCAGCCTGAACTGCATGGTAAGACCCTGTCTCAAAAAGACAAAAAAAAAAAAAAAAAAAACCACA
>PVKN010005208.1:0-31441 GCA_004027915.1 Capromys pilorides
CTTTAGACCACTGAACCATCTCGCCGGCCCACCATTATGAAATTTTAAATTTCATGTAGAAGCAGAATGGTAACAGGCAAAAATCCTTAAACAGAAAAAGGAGAGAAAACTTGAACTATGCAGAAAAGTACACAATCAAATTACAGTAAATAAAAATGTGCTTTTAATGCAGAAATGGACACATTGAACAGTATGAGGCCAAAAATAGACCTATATTTGGGAATTTAGAATCATAACGGTAGCATTTCAAATCATTACTTTATTCCATAAATGATATTATAACTAACTTCCATATGGAATAAAAATTATGTTTGATCCTTTAATTCTGTCATATAACCCAGAAAGTATAAAAGGTTTAATTCATCAATTCATTCAATAAAAATGTATTGCATAGTTGTAGTCTCTGGGCAAAACAGGAAAATAAGTTATAGTTGTACAGAGTAAATTAAATGCTTTTTTTAATACTGTGGATTGAACCCAGGATCTTACAGATGGTAGGCAAGTGATTTGCCATTGAGATACATCTATAGCCTTTATTTTAAGAATTTTTAAAGCATTTAAGAGTTCTAGGGCCAGCAAAATGGCTCAGCAGTCTAAAGCACCTGCTTAGGAAAGCTTAGGTAACCGCAGAGACTGTGGTCCGGTCCCCAGCACCACATGTTGCGCCAGCCCCACCCCTAGGGCAGACTGAGCTGGCCATAATTTTATATATATATATATATATATATATATATATATATATATATATATACATACATACATACATACCAAACAGAGTTACAGAGTTCTAGGGAAATTCAGTAAGATTTTAAAGAAAGGTAATAAATATATTACCTTTTTGAACTCTCAAGGAAAACTTTTTTTTCTGTACTGCTGTTATAAAATACTACAGATTGGGTAGTTTATGGTTATCAGGAACTCATGGTGATCTTCCTACCTCCACCTCCCAAGTGCTAGAATTACAGGCATGCCCCATGGGTCTCCTTGCTGTAAGGGCCTTGGCCAAAGGACAAAGAGAAGATGAGAGTCAGAAGGGGGCTGAACCCATCATTTTATTTTTTTTTTTAATTTTATTTTATTTATTTATTTGTTTGCTTGTTGTGTTTGTTTGTTTCTTTATTTACTTATTTTGTGGCTGGCTCAGCCTGCCCTGGTGGTGGCGCTGGCGCAGCATGTGGTGCCGGGGATCGAACCGCAGTCCCTGCAGTTGCCTGAGCCCTCCTAAGCATGCGCTTTAGACCACTGAACCATCTCGCCGGCCCGAACCCATCATTTTATAAAGACCCTTGTTTTAGTTACTATTCTTTTATTACTGAAATAAAACACCTGATACCCAAAGTTAAAGGGGAAAAGAGTTATCTGATTCACATTTTGTGGAAGTTTCAGTCCATCATCAGCTGGCTCCAGGGCAGGGCAGCTGAAGTGCAACTGTTGGTGGCAAAAGATACCAAAGCAACAAGAGAAGAGGAAGAGAGACGAGCCTCTTTGCATCCCTTATATTGTGTGCAAGTTGCCTGCCCTAGGGTGGGTGTGGACTCACACCCTTAGCCCTAACATTGGATGATCGCAAACTATAGAAGCCTGGCCCCACAACTGCATGAGGTTTGGGGGGACCATAGATATACAAACCAAAACAACCTTCAATAACATCTAACACTGTCTCCTTATGTGACACCTCACAACACTGCTACATTGGTAATTATGTTCCCCACACATCTGGGGGGAGATGAGCACTGGACCATGGCATTCTGTCATATAACCCAGAAAGTATAAAAGTTTAATTCATCAGTTCATTCAACAAAAATTTATTGCATTGTTGTGGTCTCTGGGCAAACACCCTGGCTTCACTGAGCTTCTATTTAGTGTATATGTAAGTAGCTGAGCAAAAAATTGTGGTTACAGACAGTGATAGATGCCATGGAAGAAAGAGAAGCAGTGTAATAGCAGTAAGGGGGATGTTGTACAGGGGAAGCTTTGCTTCAGTTCCCCAGGGTCTTATTGTCATCTGATTTTATCTGTATTTGCGTCTAGATTTGAAGATCCATGCAAGGAATCTTGGCAATAGGTTCAAAACAGAAGTTCCCAGAGGGGTTTGTATGCACCCTGGCCTTGTATACAACCCAGCCTATGTAACCCACTGGGCTCCTTGGAAAAAAACTACCACTAGAGAAACTGACCCTGGAGGATCAGCAGTCAAGTTTCAGACTTTAAATCATGCATTATAAATCCCACTGCTAAGAATGAGATTAGTGTGGTTTATCTTGACTAAGAGTAAAACCTGGCCATTGAGGAGCCTCGCTGAAACAGAGATAAAGGTTTTCCAGCCAGGTTGCAGATCAACTCATCTTTGCGGGACCTCAGAAATTACAAGAAATTGTGCAGATCCAGGAAGACAGACAGTTCGTCTCCTCTGGGTAGTGCCACTGGGATGAATGAGCTTCGCCTGCCTTCAGTCTTAGTATTACTCTGCTCACTATTAAACCCCAAGGTTGGCCCAGCTGGGCTGTGTGTTCTCTTCAGGGATCAGAGACAAGGTTAACCAGCTCCGCACAAAGGCTGAGAGTGGCAGTAGAGATATTGTACCAGTGTAAAACTGGAGTCTGTTTCTAAAAAAGGGAAAATTAATGGTGGGTAGAGAATATTAATACATCTCATTACAATAAATTGGCTAAAACTAAGAATGCCTGATATTGACAAGAGTGTCAGGAAGCAAAAAACCTAACATACTTTGAGAGAGGCTGTAAAAGACAATAGAAGAATATTCCTTGGTTGATTGTGCTCTAGGTATTTAACTTGCAGAAATATCCACACATGCAGTTAAAATATCATCTAAGGACTTTTTCAGATTTTTTTATTTTAAAGAGAATAAGGAGCTAGGTGTGGTGGCGCATGCCTGTAATCCTAGCACTTGGGAGGCTGAGGCTGGAGGATTGATGTGAGTTCAAGACCAGCCTGGGCTACAAAAGTTAGCTCAAGGCCAGCCTGAACTGCACAGCAAAACCCTGCCTCAGAAAGAGAGAGAGAGAGAGAGAGAGAGAGAGAGAGAGAGAGAGAGAGAGAGAGAGAGAGAATAAGGGCCAGCCCAATAGCTCAGTGGATTAAAGCATCTACAAACAGGCACAGGAGCCAGGGGTTCAATCCCTGGGGCCTGCCATGCCGCACCCCACCCCCACCCCTGGCCCCAGGGTGCACTGAGACAGCAATTGAGACTGAGCATGGTGGTGCGCTCCTGTAATACCAGCTCTTAAGAGGCTGTAAACAGGTAGATCACTATGAGTCTGATCTAGTAGTGAGCCCCTGAACACCCTGGAGACCCTTACCAAAAGAGAGAGAGAGAGAGAGAGAGAAAGAGAGAATAAGTCTCACTACTAGATCAGAATCATAGTGATCAGCCTGTTTACAACCTCCCAAGAGCTGGGATTACAGGCACATGCCACCATGCCCAGTCTCAAACAATAATTTAAAAATTTGAAATGATACGGAATCTCAAAAAACAAAATGATATGAGCTCACCAATAGCTGTTACTACATAAATTGTTCAGATTACCAAATACAAGCATGCAAAACTGGTCAAAAACATAAGCATTAATTATGTTGTGGCATATATTGAGAAGTTTTAAACATTGAAAATATTAGTTGAGGGCTGACCAGATAGCTCAGTGGATTAAAGTGCCCACTTTAGGCAGAGGCAGAGACCAGGGTTCGATATCTGGCATGCCATGCCTGCCCCACCACCACCCACCCCCGAGATGTGCTGAGACAGTGATTGAGACTGGGCATGGTGGCATGCACCTGTAATCCCAATGCTTGGAAGGCTGAAAACAGGAGAATCACTGCGAGTCCAATCTGTGTAGTAAGACCCTGTAGACCCTGTACTAAACACATAAAAAAAAGTTGAATAACACATGGTATGGTATCTGTACTATGGAATATTATGGCATCCTTAAAAAAAATACTTCTTTGGATTTATTCCTTAGAACTTCCTAGTAATCCTCATACTATACTGTTAAAGAAAATAAGACAACTGCATAATTACATGTAAAATGTGATCTCACATATGGGGGCTGGGGAGTTAGCTCAGGGGCACAAGTGCCTGCCTGGCAAGTGCAAGGTCCTGAATTCAATCCCCAGTTCCACAAAAAAAAAAAAAGACAATCTCACATATGTATTAATATGTGTTAAATATGCACGCAATAGAAAAGAATTTTTAAGGGCTAATGACTTAAATAAGTTAAAACTCTCTAAATTCTAATGCACATAGTTTGGCATAAAATAAATTTTGATATTATAGTAATTATAATTAATATATATATGAAATTGATTGTGGGACCACAGACAGTGTGCATCTTAGAAATCCATGGCTACTGCTGTTATGGTGAGTACTAGATGTCACCACAACACCTCATGCATTCGTGGGTAGGGAGTTCAGATGTGGCTGGATCCAGGATGTGTGAATATGAATTAAGGATGTGTGATAATTAAGTTAACCCACCAATTTGTTCAGCATAGCTTTAGGTGTGGATAGTAGGAGGGCCTAACCTGGGTGTGGGCAGCACCAAGCAATAGGCTTGTATCCTCGAGGAGATAAAAGAAGGCCGACTGCTGCTGGCTGCGCCCTGCTTGCCCTGCCAGGAACCATTCCTCCTCGGCCCCGCCTCTCTGTCATTCTGTCCCGCTCCAGGGCCAGCCAACTATGGGTTGAAACCTCTACAAACTGTGAGCTAAAATAAACCTGTCCTCCATTAACTTGTAAGTATCAGATATTTTATCCCAGAAATGAGAAACTAATTAAGATAATTACCCAACAAAGGAAGTTGAAAAAATCCTAAATGCAAGAAGAATATTTCACAATGACAGAAAATGAAGCCTTTTTGAGGACACTCACCAAATCTGCAAGGATGGCCTCTCTAAGGTTTAAATTTTAAGACTGGGATGCTGACTCCCTAGTCCAAATCCCCATTTCTCCTCTCTCAAGTCCTAACTATTGCTATCTTCTACAGATTCTTATCACCAAAAAGAAAGAGACCCCCGGAGAACTCATTCTACAAGACAATGAGTACAGCCTTGAACAGGTAAACAGAATGTTGTTTTCATAATATTTTATTATAAATAGAGTGTGTGATCTTTATAGGAAAATGACAAAGAGAATAAAAATTACTGATGATCTCATCACCCCAAAGCAATCGTTTTTTAATATGTTGGTAGATGTTAGTTGATTTAATAATTTCTCAAGCCATATATACATATGTAATTTCTCTCATGTTGCCCATAATATAAGCATGCCCCATGTCATTAAAATTCCTTAGCAACATCAGTTTTATTAATTATATGACCTGTGGGGCCGAGTCATAGTCTTGATGCTAAGAAGTGCCGAGGCACAGAATCAGCCAGCCATCAGAGGCTGTATTTTCTGTTAGTGTCACACCAAGGAACTTCAGGACTCATACACAGAATTCTGGAAGATTCCTGTTCCCTCTTTGGTCGTGCAACATCCTCTTGACCTCTCCAAGAGGACCTTTGGCCAGGAGACAGCAGATCCTCACTTCTCTGATTTTTCTGCCCCCAAGTCCCAGGATCAGATAATGTAAATTACATATGGTTCTGATAATCATGTTCTGAGTCATCCTCCTGAACTTCCGGGTTCTTCAGAAGTGAGTAGGTGATTGTTTCCTCAGCCTAGAGAAAGCAAAAACAAGGGGAAATCTTGGGAAAGACAACAGAAGGGGAGAAAGGAGGCAAAAGGTCAACAAGATGGCTGGGATCACTCACCTCAGATTTAACAGCTTCCTCGGGATCAGAGAGATTGGCTGTGGGCAAAATGAAGAGCGATCAGCCTTAGTACCACTGGAACAGAAGACACAATGAACTGCCACTGAAGCAGCAAAGTTCACGCCAGGTCTGAGGAAAAGGTTGCTGAGCCCAGGTCAGGCCTGCAGGCCAAGTGCCAGGTCAGTGTAGCCTCAGTCACACAGGCTAGGCTTGTCCAGCCTCTGACTCTCTGTGACCACAGTGACAAGGGGAAGCAGTGATTTGTGTCACATTTTCAGAGCATCTGTGAGCTTTTCTAGAAGCTTTGGAGATCTAAGGGGTTGGAGAAGGAGTGGGGAATGTTCAGTATCGGACTGAAACATGGTCCAGATTTTTTTGCTGGCCACAGGATTCACAGATAGAAGAACCATTTCTCTCCATTTACACACTGGCCAAATGTGGTGCATCTTGGTTGAAAGTGTGAAGAATCAGGTACTTTGTGGCATAAGACAGACAAACACAGACAGATAGACAAACAGATAGACAGACAGACAGACAGACAGACAGAGGAAGAAGAGAAAATGTAGGCAAAAACCAGGAAGACTGAAAAGATAAAGAAGGAGGAAGGATAGGAGGGAGGAAGGAAAGAAAGAAAGAAAGAAAGAAAGAAAGAAAGAAAGAAAGAAAGAAAGAAAGAAAGAAAGAAAGACTGAGACAAGAAAAAATGTAGATAAAAAGCAAGAAGGCAGAAAAGATAGGGAAAGAAGGAAGGGAGCGGGGAGGATAGAAGGAAAAAAAGATAGAAAGAGAGAAAAGGGAAAACAGAGACAAAACGTTCTAGGATAAATACCCAAAATACCAAATGCCCTCATGTTTTTGCCATAAATCACTTTGCCAGAATGAAAAGCAGCCTCAGTATCCATGAATCTGCGTTTCCCAGGAAGGCAGGGAGGAGTCTGAGACAATGCCTCTAGTCTCTTCCATCATCTTCTGGACACAAAGAATCCTATTTTTCATGTTCCAAAGGGCAACCAACCATGCCTGGAGCGCCCCTTCTAACACATTTCTCAGTGACTTAGTCTGCTTCTTGGGAAACCATCAGTTCCAGTGAAATATGTTTCTACCAATGTAGGCCGAACTGAACAACTAGGTTGTAAATTTGCCATCCAGTTGTGTCTGGACTTTTTTTTTGGATATGGTTTGGTGCTTCCCCATATGGCCTGGCCAAGAAACACACAGAGCCAGCTCAAAGCACAGCATGAGGAGCTACAGTTCGCTCAAGCTCTCAAATCCGTTGGCCTTGCTCTTAGTCACACTCCAGCCATCTGAGGCAGAGTCCACAATGGCCTCTTCTTCCTGCCTGTCAGGGAAGCCCCCGGAGAAAGCTCCAATTTCCTTTGTGCTCGGACTTTGGTAGCAGTTAGGAAAAAGTCTGGGATTCTGCTCTTACACACTCCCACCTGGGATAGACATTGGTTGTTCACTGGCTTTCATGCCAGTGCTCAAAGATCATCTACCAGCAGTGGCAAACTACAGCACATGTGTTGTTTTTCTTTTAAGACAAAATATTCATGTATGGATTTGTTTTGTTTCCAAAATTAAAACCTCGGTATTCAGGTTTATTTATAGTGTTGGCACTTTCCCGTAAATAAAGTGGGTTTTGAGTTGCAGCTCAGGCACTGGTTTCTAAGAGGCTCGCCATTGTTGGTCTAGGCCAACCCATCTCCTTCCTCACTGAGGTAGCTGAATAACAGAAGATTGCATTGTGATGGTGGCAGAACCAGGCCAGTACCTAATCAACTGACGCAAAGAGGCATCAGACCAAAGTGTTACCCACAAAACAAAATCCAGTAGTAGTTCTAGTCCCCCAGAATTTTCTCAAGCCCAAATATCCTAATTTGTACCATGATAGAAGACTCCATAGTTTCTACCATGCCCACCCTACCCCTCCACAGGGACAAATGCCTCAACAATCTCAGGGTTGTTCCCAGGACTCCTACCTCTTTAACCCTATTTGTCTTCTTATAACTTCAGACCCCTGGTTTTGTTTTTTTGGGGTTTTTTGCCAGTTCTGGCAAATCTCCACGGAAAGACAAATTTCTATAATTTACCGCTTTCAAAATGTTCCCAGATTCTTAGTCTCAGAAATGTGGATGTGGCTCCCCCTTGTCAGTTACAAACTAATATAACTTTTCTCAATTTCAGAGAGACCCTCCTCAGGCCCAGGAGTTAGACTCAGAATTGACCAAGTGATTTGAGCTCCCCTCCCCCACCCTGCACTTGCTCTAGCCAAACTCACACAAGCCACTTCTTGCTGGCTCCAATCCATGTGACAGCCCTGGACAGGACATCACTGAGCTCCCAGAGACAACGCTGTACTCACCTAGCTCCTGGGGAAGGGTCTCTCCCATTTCCCTGTGCTCAGGGTTTCCTGGGAGAGCTGAGAGGGGCATAGAGGAAGTTAGTAGGATTATGTGATGGGCCAAGTCCTCAGCTCCAGGGCTCAGGAGTAGGATAGGGTGAGAAGCAACAGAGGCCCTTTCTTGATACCGATGCCATCTTTCTTCCCAGATCCCCAGGTCCCCAGCCCTCGGACCCAGGAAACACTCTGACCTATGACAGGGCTTGTCCAGAAAGACAAAAGTCAACAAACCCTATGGTAACAGACAGGCAACTTGATTTCATCTTTCTTAGATTTCCTCCACCTTTTAAAACAGACCTCTTTCCCTGAGTCTGTCAGTGTCTCATTATTAACCTATCATCAGCAACTGAAGTCCCTGCTATAAACCTGCAGCAAATGCTGTGTGAGGTATTAGTAGTATTATTCCTGTTTTCTCATTCCTATTTCATGCCTTGGCCTCTGTGCCTACAACGCTCTTCCAGCCCTCTATGTATAGCTAATTGCTCCCCAAACATCACCTTCTCCACAGTGGCAACAGCTCCTATCTACTGCTATCTACTGTGAGCTGCACTCTCAATCAACATCATAACAATGCTAGGAGGTAGGTCCTATGAGTGTCCATATGAGGAAACTGAGGCATAGAGAGATTGAGTAACTCACCCAGGGTCATATAGCTGTGAGCTAAGATTTGAACCCGGGCAGTAGGACCCCATTTCGTGTTTTTCAATTGCTGTAGGACACTAGCTCCCCATGAAACATTCTTTAACTAGCCTAGCCCAGGCCAAGTGTTTAGTTTGTGTGTGAAATGGCCCTCAAAGGCCCCTGTGTTAAGCACTTGTCTCCCAGGCTGATGATTTTGGGAGATAGTGAGACCTTTAAGAGGTGGGATTTCATGGGAGGTCTTTATATCATCAGGGGCATGCCCTTCAGTAGGACTATGGGATCCCTGGTCTCTTCTTTGCTGGCTTTGCTTCCTGGCCAGACGGTGATCAGTTTTACCCCAATGATGCTCTCTTGCCGTAATACACAGCTTGTCCCAGCCTAAACAAACGGGCCAGTTGAACACAGGCTGGGCCCTCTAAACTGTGAGCCAAAATAAACATCTTTGCCTTGCAAGTTGATAATACCAGGTATTTTATTATAGTAACAGACCTGACTAGCACACAGATCTGACTAGCTCACAGTCTCTTCTATGTCACTGTCACAGTCATTTTGTTTCTCTCACATTGCTCTTATTCCTCTTATAATTATCCATTTGCACTTATGTCTTTCTTATGATGCTGAGAACTCCCTAAGGGAAGGGACTGGGCTTCTCTGTCTTAATATCACTCCCAATGTTTACCACAGTGCCTGACTTTTTGTTCAAGTTTTGTTGAATGAATGAATGAATCAATCAATCAGTATAACTGAATACTAGAATTCTGTAGCCGGGCAATGTCTGGACTTAGGGCCTCAGCCCAATGGGAACTGCTAACACACAGGACCAAAGAGGGACACTAACCTGGAGTCGGTTTTTTCTTGCGGTAGATCATGGCTGCTACAGCAACAACAATGGCTACTGTAGCAGTCCCAATGATTGTAGCCACAATTATCACCACCACTGAAGAGTCACTTGACTTGAGTTCTGGGGAAGCAGATTTGAGGACAGGTGATAACTACACTTTCCATTCCCTCCCCATCACTGTGCCACAGTACGATTCACCTCAAGCTCTTCTGTGTCTCCGTCACAGTTGTAACACTTCCCCTTCAACCTCATCAACACAGGCTTTCTATGGACCTCCTCTCCCAGAAACAAATTTCCCCACCACACAAGTAAAAGCACACTGGGGAGTGTGCAGAGCAGAGACATAACCCTCTGGGGCACATGGTGAGGGATCGGAAGCTGCCCTGGTTGCAGGAACCACTACTGCATAAGATGTATGAAACAAGTCACCCTCAGCACTCAGGAAAGAGTGCTGGAGACGCTGTGGTGCAATGAGGCTGCTCTATTTCACTGCAGTGCATAGAATGGGACCTCAGCTTTGTGTCATATACCCTGGAAGCAGAAGGTTATGAGCTCTGGCTCCTGCTCCTGCTCACTGGCTAAAACTTGGCAAAGCTTCAACAACTCATCTTGGCCCCAATGCTGTGTGGCATTTCTGAGATCCCCATTCAGGCGTATAGGGCCTTAGCCCTTGTCAACTACCTCTTCTCTTGTCCTTCCATCTCAATAGAGTTCCCATACCTTGGACAGAGATGGTCACCAGCTGTGATGAGTGGGTGTTTCTTCCTATTTGTCCTGTGCAGTGGTAATCACCACTGTCACTGTGGTTTGCTTGTGGCATGGAGTAGTTTTTGCCGACAGAGAAGAACTTCTTGGCTATTCCATTCTGGTAGAATATGACCTTGGTCACAAGGTAGTTACGCCAGCTGTGGCACTGCAGCAGCACGACGTCCCCCTCCTGGAAGACCAGCTGAGGGGTCTGGAGCACCAGCCAGCCTGAAAGACACAAGAACCACAAGACCCAGGAGGCGTTGGCTCAACTCTGAAACTATGAAGTACACAGGGAAGAGTCTAAGTTTGGAATCAGATACTTTTGCTCTCTTAATTCTGGCTCCATTCATCAATGAGCTCTGTATCTTAGGTTACTAATTTAACTACCTGGGCTTCAGTTTCCTCATCTTTGAAAATGGGCATGATAATGCCATGGTTTTACAACTTTCCTGGGCCACAGCAAGTGTTCAGGATACTCATCTTTTCTTTGCTTTCCCGGGAGAGGGTAGTTGCAGTCCTGTCCTGATAGGATGTATATAAGTTGCATTCTCTGTCTTTGTCTCTCTGTCTCTGTCTCTGTCTCTGTCTCTGTCTCTGTCTCTGTCTCTGTCTCTCTCTCTCTCTCTCTCTCTCTGTGTCTTTCTGTCTCTCTGTCTCTGTCTCTCTCTTTTTCTCTCCCTCCCTCCCTCTTTCTCTGTCACACACACACACACACACACACACACACACACACGCACACTTTTGTAGACTGAGGCACCTGAACACTAGTTGGGTAAACTCTCTCCAGTGCTGGCTGAAGTCAAGCATGGGCATCTGTGGAGATGTAGACCCTGACAGTCAGGCATCGCCTGTTTCTTCTCTGATCTGATGCCATTGTTCATTCCTTTATACCTGAGCTCAGTGTCGCTATTCCTAACTCCGAAGCCCACAGGAGCCTCTGGGGCCTCAGGAGGATGGAGCGGAAGAAACCTCAAGGTCAGTCCTGGGAGTGGAGGGGGAGACTGACTCAGTGTATAGATAAAAACATGCCCAGAAAACTTCCTTGGGACTACAGGTGGAGAGGATGAAGCAGAGACATGTTTTTGGAGGGGAGTGGTCCTTAAATCTCCAACAGATATTGGTTTACTGATGAAGGGTAATAAATGGGGAGCTTCAGTTCAGCAAAGACTTCGTCTAAAGGCAGAAGTGTCATGAGTGACTCATGAGATTGCTATAGCTGTTTTTTTCTTTTAGACAGGCTCTTGTTTTAGAGTTTGGGTAGGCCTTGAACTCACTCTGTAGGGTGTTCAGGCCTTGAACTCACAGAGCTCCTGCTGCCTCTGCCTCCCAAGTGTTGGGATTACAGGTGTGCACCACCACACCTAGCTGAGCTGTACATTTTTAAAGAAAATTCGAGAATCAAGTGAGGGTTGGGACCAAGCAAAGAGTAACAGCTGATAAGTTCTAGGTTTAGGATTATTCTGTTGTGGTCTGTCTATAGTTGGGCTTTCTTTGCGGGGGTGGACCTAGGGCCATCACACTGGGCTACCTCCTGAGTCTTTTTATTTCTGAGACAGGATCTTGCAGAAATGCTAAATTTCCCAGGCTGGACTCAAAACTTGCAACTCTCCTGCCTCAGCCTCCCAGAATGCTGGGATTACAGGCATAAATTATCGCTCCTGGTCTGACAGTGAAAGGATTTTTATGAAATAGGGCTCTCCTTCTGCTTCTCATACCAAGTTGCCTATCTTTGGCTTTGGAACCCTTTTGCTCAACCAGGACAGAGACAAAAACAACTCATACATACCGAGGAATTTCTTAGGAAACACACTCCCATCCACACATGTGAAGCCAAAGAGTGGGTGAGGAAATGAGTGAGCAAAAATTATTTCAAGCAAGTCACAGTGGTGCTTCCCAGAAACCAGGCAGCCTCCTTTCCACCCACCATCTGCAGGGTCAGCAGATTCCCCTGCCCTGGTCCTCCCAGCACCCCAGTCCTCTACTGACCGGAAATCACCTCCAGATGCACTGGGTCGCTGAGGCTGGTCCCGCCTGCCTGGCACCTGTACTCTCCGCTGTCGTTGCCCTTGGCCGTGAACCTGTAGCTGGGCTGGACCTGGGTGGGGATGAGGCTCCCGTTGTGGAGCCACCGCGTGGAGTGGTTCCCCGGGGTGCGGGCGCCCTCGCAGATCAGAGTCACCTGGTCGTCCCGGAGCACCTGGATCCACGGGGGCTGGAGTCTCACCATGGCCTTCGGGAGGTCCGCTGAGCGGTCCCCTGAGAGGGGGAGGAAAGAGGCAGCATGAGGAAGGGGCGCCACAGGAGTCTAAGCAGGCGCTCACACTCAGACAGCGAAGCCACTGTGCTCATGCTACGGGCACCCAGAGAGAACCCAGGCCCAGAAGGCAGCGGGAGCCAACCACAAGGGCCAAGGACACTCTCAGGGGCGGGAATGACCCTGCCCATGAGAGGGCAAGAGGAAAAATGGGGGAAGAGCGCGAGGAAACTCCCTAGCAATCAGTATCTCTACGGCACCAAGAAATAGCCTAACAATTCCTTCTGTGTGTGCCCTGTGACTCTCTGATATTCTCTCTCTCTCTCTCTCTCTGCTTCTCTCTTTGTCTCTCTCTGTTTCTCTGTCTTTGTCTCTGTTTCTGTCTCTCTCTTCCGTCTCTGTCTGTCTCTGTCTCTCTGTCTCTGTCTGTCTCTCTCTGTCTCTGTCTCTCTGTCTCTTTCTGTCTCTGTCTCTCTGTCTATCTCTGTCTGTTTCTCTGTCTCTCTGTCTGTGTCTCTCTGTCTCTATCTCTCTCTGTCTCTTTCTGTCTCTGTCTGTCTCTCTGTCTCTGTCTTTCTATGTCTCTCTGTCTATGTCTCTCTGTCTCTCTTGTCTCTGTCTCTGTCTCTGTCTCTGTCTCTATGTCTCTGTGTCTCTCTGTCTGTGTCTCTCTGTCTGTGTCTCTCTCTCCCTCCCTCTTTCTCTCTGTCACACACACACACTTTTGTAGACTGAGGCACCTGAACACTAGTTGGGTAAACTCTCTCCAGTGCTGGCTGAAGCCAAGCATGGGCATCTGTGGAGACGTAGACCCTGACAGTCAGGCATTGCCTGTTTCTTCTCTGACCTGATGCCATTGTTCATCCTTTTATCCCTGAGCTCAGGGTCGCTATTCCTAACTCCCAAGCCCACAGGAGCCTCTGGGGCCTCAGGAGGATGGAGCGGGAGAAACCTCAAGTGTTGGTCCTGGGAGTGGAGGGGGAGACTGACTCAGTGTGTAGATAAAAACGTGCCCGAAAAGCTCAGTCCACCATGCTGCAAGCGAAAGCATGGAGACAGCTCTTTCTGTTCCAGGGCCAGGACTTGAACCTTTGGATCTGTGCAGAGCAGAAATTTGTCAACACATATACACAGATCTTGTGATTCTGCATGTGCTTTAATTTTACTTGGAGAAGAAGTGCCCCTTTTTTTTTGCTAGTGAAGTTAAAATCTTTGACATAATAGTACCTGTACATATTTGTGGGGTATGTGTAATTCTTTAACACATGTATATAATTTATAAGAATCAGATTGAAGTAATTGTCTATGTACAATACATTATAAACATCTGTCATTTATTTTTTGAGAACATTCCAGATTGTCTCTACTGAGGGGATTGAAAAGAACACTATATGTATATTCATTCCTCAAAATGAATATAATTGTTCATATCACAAACATCAATTTAAAAAAAGAAAAAATCCTCTCTCCTAGTTATTTTGAAATAAACCATTAATTGTTGCCTACCATAGTTACCCTTAGGTGCTACAAAAGATTATAAGTTTTTCCTCCTATCCAACTGTACTCCTGTACCACTAAAATTCCTCTCTCCGTCCTCCCTTCCCCTTCCCAAGCTCTGGTAACTATTATTCTACTTCTCTGAGATCAACTTTTTCAAAGTTCTTGATTTTTTTTATTTAGAGTGGAATGCAGTTGAAAGAGAAGACAGAATTCTCACTTACTGTGACAATGCTTGTAAGGTGT
The DNA here is from genome assembly GCA_004027915.1 of Capromys pilorides. Lineage (NCBI taxonomy): Eukaryota > Metazoa > Chordata > Mammalia > Rodentia > Capromyidae > Capromys > Capromys pilorides. The sequence continues at coordinate 14,401 of PVKN010005208.1, forward strand.
CACCATAATAGAATCAGAAGTGCTAAAGCACCTGTGAACCACAGCTGTCCGCCACCTCTGTGCCTGGAAGGAGGCGTGGGCAGGGCACCTTCTGGGAGTGGTGACCCTTTCCTGGCCCTGACCTTCCTGTCAGAGCATCTCCAGACAGGGCATTGGCAGAAGGAAAGCTGGAGCTGGGTGAGGGAGAGGAGGTGGGTGGGGAACTTACCAGAAGTCCCGGCAACTGGAGCTACAAGAAAGAAAGCAAGGATCGTCAGGGGCCTGAGCCTCTGCGCTGAGAAGAGCCCATCCAGGACCCCCTCAACCACTGTCCAACCCTTGCCTGTGGCTATCCCCAGGCTGCCCCATGAGGTCTTTTTCAAAAGTTCTGAGCTCTTTCTTTGATAGCAGAAAACAATGTAATAAAACATTCTTTAAATGGATTAAAATGGCTCCGGAAAGTTCTCTATTGAACCTTACATATGTAAGAGATTCTGCCAGAGTCTACCCAGAGAGCAGGGCTGTTTTTCTTTTGGGTGAAGGGCTAGAAATTACACAGGTAATCTACAGTCATTGCAGATTAGAAAATCAGCACACATCTTGCTAGATTTCCCTCTGCGATATATGTAACTTCAATGTTTTGCAACCCAAAGTTTATCAACAAACCTGAGCTGACTTCCTACATTGCAGCTCATCCTCAGTCCACCCCAAGAAAAAGAATGAGGCCCTTGCCTCTACTGAAGGCAGCATTTTAATAGTGGAGATAAGCACATGTATAATTTACTGTAAATAACATGTTCCTAGAGGCATTGGAAGAGTATGGATGAAAAGCTAAGCATGTTCAAAGGAAACGCTCAGGGCTCTGTATTTGCCAGGGTTTGGAGTTGATAAGTATTGGGAGCTGAAGAAGCTGCAAAATCAGTCAAAGGTGTGTAGGCGGGACTAGGCCTGAGTGCCTAAAGCAAACAAGCTACCTCAGTCCTGAGATCAGCATCCTGACCGGTTAATGTCAGCTGCTGGTCAGGGGGCATCCCTGTGTCACGTGTTCCTAGCTTTGCAAAGGAATGAATAAAAGCTTGTGTTGTTGTGGTGTTGTGTTAGTCTTGCCCATCAAACAGACCAGCAACCACCTAGCCCAGCTTTTTCCTTCTTGTCTATCCTTTCTCATTCCTGCCACCGTGTCTTCCTGGATGGAAACAAACTGATCTGACTGAGACCAATGGATCTCTACAGGTAAGGAGGGGAACCTCAAGGAGAAATTAGTATTCCTCAGAACATCCAAGGAGTGACAGGATTTTTTTTTTTTTTTTTGAGACAGGGTCTCGCTATGGAGTGCAGGCTGGTTCTTGAATTCACTTATTTAGCCCAGACTGGCCATGAACTCACAAAGATCCTCGTGCCCCAGCCTCCCAAGTGCTGGGAATGATAGGATTTTGACAGAAAATGAAGAGAGAATCTGCACAACGATCACACAGGTACTTGACAGTATTTCAACTCAGCTGCTTGATTTTGGGTCTCTGCAAAGGTGCCTCCAAGAATGAGGGAAAAAGTTAAAATGTGGAAGTGAGTCCCAACGCCAAATAATGTGACAGTGGGTAAGACCACAGACTGAGTTTGGATACTGACCTTCACAAATCACTTTCTTCTGTTTTCATTCCCTTCATTGTGAATGGAAATAATGACAGCAGTGCCTACTTCATAGAGCTGAAGTAAGGGTTACATGGAATAGCCAGGTATTTACTATGCTGCCTCAGCCATGGTAAATCTTAAATGAATATGGGGCAACTTTTTAAGTTTGATCTTCAGGTCTGTGTATAGGAGGAAGTTGGGGCATTTAATGTGCAGCTGAAAGTGCATCAGAAAGATTGGCAAGGGGAACAGGAGACTTCTTAGGAAAGTAGATATTGCAGTTGTCCAAAATACGTGTGGGTGGCCTTCCCAGAGTCAGGCTCAGTGCACTCATCTCTTCCTTTCACACATTTTAACCACAGATGTTCATCTTATACCCAAGATTTCATTATCCATGGGAACCATGCCCATATCAAACTCACAACATCAAACATTTCTCTCTGTTTTTTTGAGACGGGATCTGACCAGGCCCAGACTGGCCTCAAGCCCACGTTGGTTCTCTCACCTCAGCCTCCCAAATGCTGCGATTACAGGCTCGTGCCACCACATGAAGCACAAAATCAAACTGTTTCATGCACCAGTTACAACCTCCTTCAGTTCCGTTCTATCTGCTCAAATGCAGACTCCACAGTCAGCTTTCACCTCATCAAGAATGCTGAAGACAGTTGAGTAGTGGTGCATACCTGTAATCCCAGCACTTGGGAGGCTGAGGCAGGAGGATTGGTGACAGGTTGAGCAAGGCCAGCCTGGGCTACAAAGTGGGTTCAAGGCCAGCCTCAACTGCATCATGAGACTCTTTCTCAAAAAGACAGGAAAAGGAAAGGAAAGGAAAGGAAAGGAAAATCAGAGCTGAACAGAGTATGATGATGTATGCCTGGAATCCTAGCACTCTGGAAGGCCGAGGCAGGATTGCAAACTAGAGCCTGTCTGGGAAGCTTAGTGACCTAATGAGGCACTGTCTTTTTTTAAAAAAAAAAAAAAAAAAATGCATCAGGATGTAACTCAGTGTGAAGGTCTTGGGTTTGATTCCCAGTATACCCCTACAAAAATAAATAAATAAATAAATAAATAAATAAATAAATAAATCCCAAAGCTTTTATCCTTCCCCCTCTAGCCTTCAGCCCAGCCTGGCCTTGACTTCCCTCCCTATACAGTTTGGGTTTAATGATCTGCACTAAAATCACCACACTGCAAACACCCCTCACCTTCCTTGCCTTTCTCTGTTTTCACCGTATGCACTTACAATTCCCATGCTTGTACTTGGTCACTTGCATTGACAGGAGAAAGAGAAGAGATACTCAAGTGAGAAATTTAAAAGACAGAACTCAGAGAACTTGGCACTGATTGAAATATAGAGATGATGTAAGCACATGACTAGGAAAAGTGTGACTGTGTTGATGCAGATATAAATTTTAGAAGGATATGAACACTTATAAGTGGAAGGTGGCAAGTGGTAAATATATTTTGCTCTAAGCTGGAAAATTTACTTGGCAATATCCATTCCAGAGGCACGAATATGAAATTATGTAGAAGTGAATAAGACAAGTAGGTTTGAAGAAATATTGACAAAGAAATGATAGCCAAAACCCTGAGTATGTAGGATTGGCAAAGAAGGCAGTAGAGTGGAAGAGTAGGTGAAAAAGGGGAGGATGAAGGAAAAACAAGAGAGAGATGAGAGAAGAAGAGCGAAGCCTGCAGCCAGGTGTTTCTTCCATGTTCAGTAAATAGTAGTAGAAATTAACTATATCACACCTTTGTGCTTATGGTGAAAGGGATCTTGTGCTTTAGGTCAGGAAAAGTGCTTACTGAGTTAAGGATAGGTCCCCAAGGAGCTGGGCATGGTGGCGCACGCCTATAATCCCAACACTTGGGAAACTGAGGCAGGAGGATCAAAGTGAGTTTGAAACCAGCCTGGGCTACAAAAAGTGAGCTCAAGGCCAGCCTGAACTGCATAGTGAGACCCTGTCTCAGAAAGACAAAAAAAAAGGAAGGAATCTTGTGCTTTAGGTCAGGAAAAGTGAGTTTAAGGATAAGTCCCCCATGGGGCCGTTGAGATGGCTCAGCGGTCTAAAGCACCTGCTTAGGAAAGCTTAGGCAACCTCAGGGACCACAGTTTGAACCCGGCACCACATGCTGCGCCAGTCCCACCCCCAACGCAGGCTGAGCTGGCCATAATATAAATAAATAAATAAATAAATAAATAAATAAAATAAAGGATAAGTCCCCAGACCCTAGAAGAATATCCAGTACGTAGAACTCATAGCAGGTTTAAACAAAGCAGTTGGACAATCATAAAGATGTTGAAAATGAAGCACAGGATACTCGCTGCCTGGCTGTAAAGAAATTACCATTTGGGGTGCAGTGGGGACTTGCACCCATATGAGGGTAGAATTAGAGCTTTCTAAGTAGGCAATGACCAACACTAAAGTTGGAGCGCAATGACTCGGCCACAGGCAGATTTGGAGATTCTGTGGCTTAGCTTGCAGCCAGGATCCGGAGGGGCAGAGACAGGAGCAACTAAGGCACATTGGAGGGGTGTTGTAAAACTGAGTCATCAAGCGATGAAAACCTAAACTGGAGGCCCATAAAAGATAGAGTAGATCCTTGGCAGTTTAGCAAAAGGCAAACAGAAGAAAACACCTCAAGCATTTCTGAGGATTCTTTCACAGAGGTCCATCACACTAGGAGTGTTATTAACACAAAAAGTGAAGCCATCACCCTTCTAGTGCTGAGCTCAGCCATGGGAAGAATGAGGTACCTCAGTGTTCACTTTACACTGTTCTACTTCCATGGGGAGTCACTCTCCTCCTTACTACTGCCTCCTATAGGCCCTGTCCCCTGACATGAGGGCTGAGGGCTTCCAGAGCTAGCCAGGGCATGCTATCAGCCAGGCATGTGACTCGGACAGTGACTGTGAGTCTTCCTCTGAGAGGTGAGAGTGGAACCCCAGGAACACAACCGGAGGAAAGTCTTGGCAGTAGGACTTCCCTGGTGCATTTCCCCCAGCCTCTTTCAAGTATCCAGCACCATCGTTTCCTGTCCCCTGCCCACAATCAATGCCTCTGTCGTGGCTTAAAACTATGATCTTCTCCCTGATCAGAACCAGGACCCACCCTGTGATCTCTGCAGTGCAAGGATGCATGCATGATTTCTCTGGTCCTACAAATGATAGTTCCAAAATTGCCCAGGTTCTCTGAGCCCTGATTCCCTATGGTTCTTCCCAGGGAAATTTTCTTATAGGCAAAAGGAATAGGCTTCTGCTGTATGAAGTGGCTTTGGCAGCTCAGGGAAGGGCCGTCGCTACCATCCCCAAGCGCATCTTAGAGCTCCTCGCCTCCCCTTGTCTAAGGCAACACTGCTCCTCTTGCCTAAGGTTTGGTCTCAGGTGAGACAAATTTCCCTCAGGTGAGGGAAATATTCTGGCCACACATTTGTCACTTACATTGGATCACTAAACTTTCTTCAGAGCAAGTTCTGATGGAGGCAGTGGCTGAGGATCAGAGGCTGAGTGCCCAGTAAAACTGAATAAAAGTTAAAAAAAAAAAAAAAAAATTCTGCCAACTTTGATTTACTAACACTGGTGCTATTGTCAGATCTGCAACTGCTGTCTCCCTGCTCTTAATTTTCCCAACATGCCTCTTCTGCCACCCTGGCTCCTGCCCCAGGATCAGCCTCAATCCAGGTGTTCCTGCTCCTGCCTCCCTCTTTGGATCCACGACTCACCCAGAAATAGCAGAGCCATCCACAGCAGCATATGGCCCACGGTCTGCGAGGCCTTGCAGTCAGGCTGGGAACTCTTGGTGCCAAGGACAGGCAGGAGCGAAGGGACTCCCATCACCTCTGCAGCAAGCTGACTCCAACACGCAGCTTCTCTTCACCCAGAAAACAGCCAAATTCTGGAGCCCAAAAGAGGAAGTGAAAAGAAACGGTCTATTTAATCATGGGCCCCTCCCCTTCCACCCTCTTTCATCTGCTCCCTTCTAAGAGATTCAGAACTTCCCAGAATCTCCAGCTCACACCACAAAACTGGGAAGAACATGAGAAACAACTTCCCGCTTCTTCCTTCTGGGGCCACAGCTGGTCTGAACCCTTGGGAGAAAGGAAAATGACCCCCTAAGCTCGATTCAGAACTTCATACTTGTCTCCATCTTCCCTAGAAAGGTAGTGGGGGTGGGTGTACAGGCCATCTTCTGGTACATCCTCCATCTGGAGACCCAGACACGGGCATCTGGACTCCTCCTGAAATTGAACGTAGCAGTTTTAGATCACCTGCCATCATTTGATTTTTTTTTTCTCCCCATTATCATAATTCCCTGACTCGCTTTTGGATTGTGGAATAAGAGCAAGGAGGTATGTCTCCACCACAGTAGAGCAACCGCATCCCTTCTCGTTTCCGTCCTTCTTTCATGCTTTTATTCATTTACTCATTCATTAATGCAATGAATATCTCTGTAAATGTTGCTTGAGCACCAGCATGCACGCTGGATCATGGCGCTGGTCATTCCTCCATCACTGGTCTTGCCACTATGGTATGATGAAAGAGCATGAGTTATGGAACTGGAAATGCAAATTTTTTAAGTTTTTTTTTTATTATTATTATTTTGCTTGTTTGTTTCTTTATTTATTTTATGGCTGGCTCAGCCTGCCCTGGTGGTCGGGCTGGCGGAGCATGTGGTGCCGGGGATCGAACAGTCCCTACAGTTGCCCAAGCTTTCCCAAGCAGGCGCTTTAGACCACTGAACCATCTCGCCGGCCCCCAGAAATGCAAATTTGAACACGGAGAGCTACTCAGACATTTAAGTTCCAGATCTGTAGCCATATAGACCATCATGCTTGCTAGTGCAAGCAGTTTCTCCACCTCAATACTTGTTCTGAGGGCTTGCTCTGAGCATTATAGGACCCATAGTCATCTCCCTGACCTCTATATATACTGCATATCCTGAAGTTGTGAAGATAAAAATGTCTCCAGATAGTGGCATGTGCCCCCAGTTAAGATCCACTGCACTTGAGTGTTTGAAAAATAAAAGACAATGGATGTTCTAGCAAAAGACTGTATATAGCATGGGTGCCCAACCACAGTTATTTCTTCTTCTTCTTCTTCTTGTCTTTTGTCTCCATTTGTCCACCATCAACATCCCCAGAACAGGAGATATTCTGGAGTCTGTCTTGGGGTACTCTCCTGAGGCTTCTTCCTACACAGCCTTTCAGGAAGCACGCTGTAATACTCAAGGAAATGACGTTGTAAAACCTTCCTCTCACACTCTGTGGTCTTCAGAAAACTTTTAACAGCCCCACCCTCTGTACCACAAATTTTGACTACCACTGTTGTCCAGCTTCCCCAGCTCCCACATAAGAATAAGATAAGCTCTTGCCTTATTCTTAAATGCAAAAATAGTTTTACTAGTTGAAACACAAGTGAGGTGGCATCAATACTTTTAAAATCTTGTAAAGAAAAGCATAAAACAATATACAGGTAACAGGGACCGGCTAGTTGACTCAGCAATCTAAAGAGCTTGCTTTGGCAAGCTTAGGCAACAGCAGGGACTGCGGTTCAATCCCCGGCACCACATGCTGTGCCAGCCCCACCCCCAGCACAGGCTGAGCCAGCCATAACATAGATAAATAAATAAATAAATAAATAAATAAATAAATAAATAGAATTTAAAAAAAATATATATATATATATATATAGGTAACATACAAAGAAACCAGAATAAATAGCCAGAAGTGATAGTACATGTCTGTAATCACAGGGTGGGGCAAAAGATTTGAGAATTCTGGCAAGCCTGGGCTAGACAGCAGGTTCAAGATCATCCTGAAATACCTATCAAGATCATGTCTGGCGGGGAGGTGGAAAAAAAAAAGATCATGTCTGAATAAAGGAACAAAAAAAAAGAAAGAAACCAAAATTAATAATCACTATGTAAATGTAAAAATGCATCAGATATATTATCTCTGAGTTTTACAACAATCTCAGGAGAAAAATATCATCAACCTCATCTGCATGTGAAGAAACTTAGCTGGCCAGATATTACAAAACAGTGATGCATGGATGAAAAACAGAGAAGTTGCTGAAAGAGGCTCAAAAAGTGTTTATCGGGGCCGGCGAGATGGTTCAGTGGTCTAAAGCGCCTGCTTAGGAGGGCTCAGGCAACTGCGGGGACTGCAGTTCGATCCCCGACACCACAAGCTGCGCCAGCGCCACCACCAGGGCAGGCTGAGCCAGCCACAAAATGAATAAATAAAGAAACAAAACAAACACAACAAGCAAACAAATAAATAAATAAATAAAATTAAAAAAAAAAAAAGTATTTATCAAAGGAGATGAGGTCAGACCAAAACACAAAGCCAGGGTTAGGGTCTCCACAGTGGAGAAAGCTGTCAGGAAGCTAGATCAAAGAGCCTCAGAGGAAGAAAGGGGACATGAGAAGCCACATAGGGAAGCAGTGAAAGAGCACAGAGAGAGAATACCAAGCATCATTGCTACAGATGCTTCAAACACAGAAAGTCAGGGCACTTTAAGAGGGAACCCAGGATGAAAGAAGGAAGGGGAATGATTCGTCCATGGCAGTTAATGAGGGGTAAGGTGGGCAGGGATTTAACAGGCCCCACAATGAGCCCTTGATAACCCTGGCAGTGGGGCCTAAAGAGGAAGAGGTTATTTTCCGACTGACCTGGGCACTGGCCCCTCTTTCATAACATTTCAACCTAAGAGCACAAAGCTTTCTAATGAGAAGTTACTAGTATCTGAGATAACAGGGGAGGGATGTTAAGTTCTAATATTTGAAAGAATGATGACTAAAGTAGGGCCAAAGCAGATTAAAGAGCCACTACTATACATCCCCAGGGCAAGCATTTCCTGGACAGAGATTTGTCTGTTAGGTTGGGCTTGGATTTAGTACATAGAGTGTAATATCCGCTGGCTAGCTAGTATCACACACAAGGAATGAGGCAATTCTCCCGGGGCAAAACTGTTCTCAGCAGCCACCAGAAGTTCCCCAGAGTCCTAACCGTGGGTTCAGCTAGCCACAAGCAGTTAATCTCTCTTCCCAAGCAACTACCAGGATGTATGACTCATGGGAGCGGGGTCCAGAGTCCTTCCACAGTCACCAAAACTACTATCAGCCTTTGGCTCATTCTCAGGTTTTTCTGTTCACCACCAACCAAATCAAAGGAGCTCATATTGATATAGAAATAATACAACTTCCCTGGGGGCTTGGGATACAGCTCAGCAGCATAGCACCTGCCTGGCAAACACAAAGTCCTAAAAAAAAAAAAAAAAAAGCCGGGCATGGTGGTGCATACCTGTAAACCCAGCACTTGTGAGGCTGAGGCAGGAGGACCAGTGCAAGTTTGAGACCAGCCTAGACTACAAAAGTGAGCTCAAGGCCAGCCTGAACTGCATAGCGAGACCCTGTCTCAAAAAAAAAAAAAAAAAAAAAAAAAACCCACAAAGTCCTGAGTTGGAGTCTTCATACCAAGTAATAATAATAAAATCTGCTAGATGTCAGGTTTGCTGATTCCCTGTTCCCCAAAACTGAAGAACAAATTCTAAGAAACAATAGAAGTTAAGAGTTGGAAAACTCTGAGAAAGAGATAGTTCCCAAGAGACTGGAGGGTAAGGGTGGGGGAGCTGAGTCACTTGCCAACAAGCCCACTTCTCAGAGGAAGTTCATAGAGCAAAATCATGAAGTGGGTACAGCATGGGACAAAACTATGACAAACCAGGAAGACCATTAGTGTAGCTGCTTAGGTAGTATTGATCCAATGGGTAAGGAGGTCTTGCAGCAAATGTACATGGAAAGAACAAAGACCTTTTCAGGAAGGAACGGATCACAAGGTCCTGGTCGCTCACCTAGGTGACTGATGTTTAGCTAGACTTTATTGAACCAAGGGATACCAGATGTAGTATGTTGCTTATCCCAGGGGAGAAGCATGTAGGCTGGTCATTCTGTCTTCATCTTGAGGCCTGGTCTTTAACAGATGGCCTCCAGCCAGGATTATAATGTATTCTCACCCTCTGAATTGACTCTATTGAGGGTCTAACACTTTCTGATGGTCTATAGTATTTCTAAATTAGATGTCTATAATAATATGTTAGAGAAAAAATGTAAAAAGAGTTATTTTAGGGTCCAGGGAGATAGCTCTGTGGCACAGCACAGGTGCCTGCCTGGCAAGTGCCAGGTTATGAGTACAAACCCTGGTCCCACAAAATAAATAAATTAATTAAATTAAATAAATAGAGTTATTTAAAGCTAGCTCCAAGGAGATGGAAGGGCCTATTTTTCTCAAATCACCATCTCATCATTTTTAAGAGACCAGTTTTTTATTATAAGAAAACAGAAAAGAAAGGGAACACTGAAAAGCAAGCTCTACACTTGTTTTATCATTTGCAGCCATTGTTGTGGCTTGTTTCCAGACGTTACCCCAAAGTCTCAAGCAATCTTAAAGGGGGCAGTTTGGAGGTGGCTGGCTCTGGAGCACGTAATGCTGGAACTGAGGATGTGATGCTGGCACTGATTGATGGTGTGATGCTAGAATTAAGGGTATCCCCCACCATGGGCGTGAGTGCTAGTCACCCTAAGAACGGTAACCTGGATAGGACCTAAAGGACAGAAAGAGGGCCGCTGTCCTCTCTAGCTGCGGCTTGCTGCTTTGCTGTCTCCTGCCTGCTTGCCATGGACTGTTTCTCCTCTCTGATGCCTGTCTGCCATGCCACCATGCCCTGGAGCCAGCCAGCTGTGAACTGAGAGCTCCATGAACCATGAGCTACAATAAACACTTCCTCCTTTAACTTTGGGGGTCAGGCATTTCATCTCAGCATCAAGAAAAGTAACTAAAACAACCATCTTTAGTTCTTCCTCCTTTTTCTTATAAAAACAAACCAGGGCCTGAGTTCAATCCCCAGTTCTGCAAAAATAAAGTAAATAAATAAATAAAGACCAGGATTCTAGCCTCCTGCAGCTGGCATCTGTGTATTGCATCATTTATAGGGCACATTTCTAAAACACTGCAAAGCGTCAGTCAGAAAGAAGAATTCTCCCAAAGGGACAGCATAACATAAAAATATGTGTTTCTGGCAATGGAAAAGATACATATAACTCAAAAACCATGAAAGCCCAATGATTAAAAACATGGCCTAAGTATGGTGGCCCACACTTGTAATCTTAGCATTCTGGGAGACTGAGGCAGGAGGATCACAAGTTCAAGCCCAGACTGGGCAGCCTACAAATGTAGCATGACCCTCTCTCAAAGTAATTAATTTTAAGGACCAGTGAGATAGCTCATTGAATTAACTGCGAGCTTAGGCAAGCACAGGGACCAGGGCTTGATCCCCAGCACCACATGCCTCACCAGCCCTGCCCCGAGACCACAGAGCAGGGAACCAGATCTGGCACTGTGGCACTGGGGAGGCTGAAAACAAGATTACTAGGAGTCCAAGCTGCATAGTGAAACCTTGTACCAAATACATTTTTTAAAAAAAATTTTAAGTTAATTTAAAAAAAAAAAAAAATAACTTTATTTATGTTGTGGCCGGCTCAGCCAGCCCAGGGGATGGGGCTAGCGTAGCATGTGGTGCTGGGGATCAAACTGAGGTCTCTGCAGTTGCCTAAGCTTGTCTAAGCAGGTGCTTTAGACAGCCGAGCTATCTTGCCAGCCCTTTTAAAGTTAATTTTAAAACGAGCTGGGGGATGTAGCTCAGTGCACAGGCTCTAGTTCTAATTCCTATACCATATATAAATAAATATGAATAAATAAGCATAAACTTTGGAGATAGACCTAGATCTTGGATATATTGTTCAGCCTTTCTTTTCAGCTCTGTTGCTTCATCCATAAAACGAAGGCTACAATGTCGTGAGGATTAAATGAGAAAAATCCATGAACACAGTTTCACTCAGAACCCAGCATATAAACTGAGCCTTTACTGTCACTATCAAAGACTAGGAATCTCTAGTTTGCCGCTTCCAGTGGAGACTGTTGTTCACTCTCTGCTCTGCTTGGTTAGATTTTCTTTCTCTTCCTCCTACTCTTTTGGTGGATTCTTGTGATTGCTTTATTGGTCCTCTCTAGGATTTCCTGGTCACAGCCACTTTCCCATGAACTGAGTCACTTCAGGCATTGCAACTGACTTCGGACTCCCAAGGAGGAAGTCTGGGAGAGAAACGACCACCCCGACCACCCCGAGGGGAAGAAAAACTGAGGCGTGGGTTGGAGGGATCTCAACAGGATACAACACCAGCTTTACCACTTTCCCTGGAAACCTCTCCTGGGAGCTCTGGTCTTCTTCTATTAAAGCAAGGTCACTAATAGCTTCTCAGAAATGCAAGTACTCTAGACTTTGTGAATATTAACCCCGAATGTAAATTTATTCATTAATTGCTTTCCTTCTGGGAAACAGCTGTTGCATTGGCCTGAGGAGAGGAACATGCAAGGAGGAGGAGAACTATTTCCGAAGAAGCCCAGAGCTTGTCTCCTCTGTCTCATCTTGTCCTGGGTGAGGGGCTTAGACTGAAAAAAGATACTTATCTCCAGATTGGAAAGAGGTGAGATCTCAATTGCAATCCAGTGATGCAGTAGCATGACTTTGAGCAAAGAGCAGCTTCTCTCCATAGCTCAGTAAAGTGAGGGAAATGGACGGAGGCATCTTTGGCAAATGCTTTCGCCTGGCCTGTGGTCTTGTCTTTTCAACCACCTCAGAGTGTCTTTTTCTTTTTCTTTTTTTTAATGTAGCAGAAATTCTAAATTCTGATGAAGTCTAACTTCTCATGTATTTCTTTCTGCTAGACTGTAGGTACCTCTGGTATTGTATCTAAAAAATAATCTGTTATATGTTATGAGTCGATGCTGAAAGAAATGATAAGACCCGATGAATATTGCTTCAGAGAAGGGACAAAACTATGATCAACCAATAAAGTTACAAGCACCATTGCTGAGGTAAAATTGATTAAATCCAGGACTAAATGGGGAAGCGAGTTATGTAGCAAGTGGGCATGAATACAGAACAGGAGCATATCTGGTAGCCAGCCAGTAGCAGTTGGATTAGTGACTCTTCCTGGCTTCCTCAAGGTTGTGATCAGTCCTGGATGCTTATCTTTAGGGAGGTAAACATTTGTTCAATCTTTGGTCTTTTGGTCTTTAGGTCTGGCCCACAGTGGGAGCATCTGTCTCTCTCACAGTTGCTATGTATCTTGTCTTCCGTGCTGTCTCCTTGAGGGCCTGGCCCTGTCTGACTGCCTATAACATTTATGTCTAATTCAGCTGTCTACAACATAGGCAGCTAATGTGATTACCTAAGGAATGTCTTTTCCTGGATCACTGAGCACCTTATAGATCTTCTTGAAGCATCTGTACTGCATTTAATACAGTTTTATGTTTGCAGTTCCAACTTTGACAAGACCACATTCTCAGGGATCTAGTGTTAGATAAGAAGATGAAGAGGAGGTCTATACATATTCCTTAGAGATTCTTCGGGAGAAGTGAAGAGGTCCTCCATCAAAGAGTCTGTTCCTGTTTGTTGCTGACACCTATTGAGAGCAGATGTCTTTAATAGACTTCTTTTGTTGCTAGATGGCTTTCACTGGGAGTTCTGGATGTTAAGGGTTTTAATCCTTTTTGTTGTCAATGGGCAGCCACTACATGGAAGTCTAGTTAGTCTATCTCCACTTTTCTCTACTGTATTGAATTTGTTTCTCTGTCAAATATCACTTGGCCACATTTATGTGTGTCTATTTCTGTGTCCTCTATTCTATTCTGGTACTCTGCCTACTGTTTTGTCACTATGGGTATAGTTGTAAGAATTCTCCCTGGGCTAGAGCTATATAGCTCAGTGGAGTGTCACCAAATAGGAACTGATGAGACCCTCAAAGAGAAGATGGAGACCTCAGCTCAACCTTCAGGGTACATTCATCAACTTGTCACAGAAAAGAATTTCAGAACATGTCAGTGAATGGCATAGGCAGAGTTAGGAAGTAAAGGAGATAAGATAAAGGGGAGCTGGGGAGATAGCTCCATAGAATAAGCGCTTGCCTGGCAAGCACAGGGTCCTGAGTTCAATCCCCAGTACTGCCCAAAAAAATAAATAAATAAATAAATAAATAAATAAATAAGATAAAGGAATTCACCTTAAGCAGGACAAGCAATACATTTCAGTTGGTACCACCTGGTTCAGTAAAGTCTAGCTAGACATCAGTCACCCAGGTGGGTGATCAAGACCTCACGATCCATTCCTTCCTGAAAAGGTCTTTGTTCTTTCCATGTACATTTGGTACAAGACCTTCTTATCCATTGGATCAATATTACCTAAGCAGCCTTCTTGTAATTTTGTTGGTTGACCATAGTTCTGACTCACATTGTACCCACTTCAAGATTTTGCTCTATAAAACTTCTTTTGAGAAGTGAGCTCATTGGCAACCCACTTTGACTCCCTACTTGTTTCTCAAGAACTCTCTCTCTCTCTCAATAAAATTTTCCTGCCCTTAATCTCCGTTATTCCTTAGAATTCATTTTTGAATTTTGGGGCATATGAACCACCATATCTGGTATCTAACAGGTTATACTATTTTCTCGATATTATTTAGAGGTCCTACATCCCTACCATATTGCAGGTTGCAACACTCATAGCTTCTCTCTTGGGGCAGCTTTGCTCAGTGCCTGTAACATTCCTCAGATGCTTCATGGTCCCGGCATCTGCAGCTTCCTGGGCACTCCACAGCACTTCTGGCTTCATTTTCACAGCTTTTCCCACTGCCTTCTCAGGGACACACTTTTTAGTTTCCAAGGCCTTCATCTGAAGTCTGGGTCAAAACCTCCCAACACTCACAACTCCTGAATTTTACATGACTGAAGAAACAGCACTAAATGGAAAGCACCAAGGTTTGGCATCAGTTTGAGCAGAAGCTTGGTCCCCTAGAATCATGGTTTCAGAAACTTCTGCATGGATAGCTGAACTTCAGGAAACTTTCCTGGCTGTCCTTGATGATCTGAGTTCCTTAGAACTCTCATCTCAGAGCAAAACCCTTCACTTTTGCAACTTTAAGCCTGTGAAGATGGAGTCTTGCTGGTTCTTAGGATCACTCAAGGTGTCCTTCTGTTATCCTGATATGAAGTGTTTAGTTTCATTTTAATCTTTTTACCAATATTAGTGTTGAAGTCACCAAATTTGTAGGCACTCTTTTAGGAGGAATTCAAAACTTTGAAAAATCACAGTCATGCCATTTGCTCTTTAGTTTCAATGTAGAGCTGACTAAAGACCCCCAAGAATATCCATGTCACAGCTTTAAAATTTGGTGGCCTTAGAATTTCCTTCACCAGGTTAGTCTACCACCTTTAATCTCAGTCTCCCACAGGCTCAAAACATGAGCAAAAGGTAGAGAAATTATCTGTCACAGCATAACACACACATGATCTTTAGCCCAACCGCCAATGGAGTCCTTCTTCCTAACTGAAACCTCCCAGCCTGGTCTTTATAGTCTACCTTTCTACCAGCATTCTAGGCTTCTGAGTTCTGACCAGTACCACACATGGTGTTCAGCTTATAACATTCTAGAACTTCTCTAGCTGGCATCTCCAAACCTTTCTAAACATCTCCTGTGAACCAGTTCTAAAGGTTTCTAAATCAGATTATCATTTATATTTACAGCAACAGTGCTACTTCTCTGGTACCAAAATATGTCTTAGTTATGTTTCTCATGGTTGGACACAATACCCAGCACCCAAATTTAAAGGAGAAGAGGTTTACCTTGGTTCATATTTTTTAGTCTGCAGTCCTCTGGCTGCAAGGCAAGATGAACTACAAAGGGCATAATAGAAAAATAAATTTGTTCATGGCATGGTGGCCATGAAGCAGAGACAGAAAGGGAAAGGGAGGAGGGAGATATCGCTTTCCAGGTCATACCCCAGCGACCCACCTGTCCCAACTATATGCCTCCTCCTAACAGCACCATCCCTCCCCCAATCCATTCATCTCTGGAAGATCCACCTATAAGTATATGAGACTCTCTGGGGATACCTAGAGACAAACCATAATACTATGAGATAATTATTCTTGCTTGAGGTAGGCAATCTCATCATGGGATGATCTGCAAAGCTGTGCTATTTCTTGATTCTGAGGTGACTGTAGGCTTGGAAACTTCAGTCCATCACTCCAGTGGGCTTGAAATTGGATGTTGTGAAATCCGGGTATTGGTTACCTCTGAAAATAAATTTCTCTTCTCTTAGTATCCTTGATCATGAAGAGGGATGAGACAGGTTTGATACATTTAGAGCTAGAAAACCTTGTAATATAATCATTAAGTGATTACCATGCCTACATGCAGAGTGGAGCAGGTATTTGACTCAAAGCATTAAAGTAATTATAATGGTTGGTACACTATGTTAACTTGAGAAATTCAGAAATTTAACTGTTGAGGCTGTGACATGACTGCTGCTGGGGGCTTTTAGCCAGATCTAAGTTGAGAATCAAGAGAAAAGAAGACAGCAGAATGATTTAAAATGTTGTGAGTTTGGCCAGAAAGCAAACTCCAGTAAAGCTGTGGATTACAAAGATAGAGCTGCAGAGATCTTGATTACTGAGAAAGAAAGGAAAAAAAAAAAAACAGAAGATAAAAGATGGCCTGAGAGTATCACGAGAAGCTGCAAGTCTCTACCCTTTGCAGCATCGAAACTGAAAATGTGGAAGACTTTGCTTTGAGGAGAAAGCCACAGAACATCATGTGCCAGAATGACAGGTGGTAGGAATGAAAAAGATAGACAAGAAGATGAAAAGCTAGGCTAGGTGGCCACCAGTCTGCCTGATGGGCAAGACTAACTCAACACACACAAAAAGGATCCCTTATTTATACTTTTGCAAAGTTTGTATCACATGACACAAGGTTGCTTAGCAGCTAATAACTGCCCTGAACAAGACAGAATGCTTTTCTCAGCACTGGGATAGCTTGTTTGCTTTAGGCACTAAGGCCTAGTCCCACCTACATACACTTAATCAATTTCCTGGCTTCCTGTAGCTCCCAACATCCAGTGATCCAGGCAAGAGAGAGGAAAGCCTAGCTACTGGTTCAATTGGCAGCAAATCTTGAAATCACCTGCCTGCAGCTAATTGCAGGTACCTGCAGAATGCAAGAGTTGTGGGGGTAAGGAGGCTCTCACCTCAATTTCACAAGATCTGGGAAGCCACACAGTGTGGCCCTGAGAGGGCAGTGTGTAAAGATATGAGGTTTAAGCCAAAGATGCCATGGAGGGCCGGCGAGATGGTTCAGTGGTCTAAAGCGCCTGCTTAGGAGGGCTCAGGCGACTGCGGGGACTGCAGTTCGATCCCCGGCACCACATGCTGCGCCAGCACCACCACCAGGGCAGGCTGAGCCAGCCACAAAATGAATAAATAAAGAAACAAACAAACACAACAAGCAAACAAATAAATAAATAAATAAAATTTAAA
>PVKN010005209.1:0-31421 GCA_004027915.1 Capromys pilorides
TGAAGAGTTTGAGGAATATTGGGATCATGTCTTCTACAAATTTCTTGTAGAATTCAGTGTAAATCCATCAGGTCCTGGACTTTTCTTTGTCAGCAGGCTTTTTATTACATTTCATATTTCATTGCCTGTTATTGGGTTATTGAGAGTACTTATATCTTCTTGATTCAGTTTTAGTAATTCGTACTTTTCTAGGAATCTGTCCATTTTCTCTGCGTCTTCAATTCTGCGAGAGTAAAGATTCTCAAAGTAGCTATTTATGATCCTCTGAATCTCTGCTGGATCTGTAGTAATTTAGCTCTTTTCATTCCTTATTGCTTGAATTTGAGTCCTTTCTTTCCTCTTTTTAATGAGGTTAGCTAGGGGCTTATCAATTTTGTTTAATCTTTGAAAGAACCAGCTTTTTGATTCATTAATTCTTTGTATTGTTTTCTTTGTCTTAATTGAATTAATCTCTGCTCTTATCTTTATAATTTCCTCCCGTCTTTGGGCTTTGGATTTTGTTTGCTTTTCTGTTTCTAGTAGGATTAAGTGCCACATGAGAGTGTTTATTTGTTCCCATTCTGTTTTCTTAATGTGTGAGTTGAAAGCTATAAATTTCCCTCTAAGAATTGCTTTCATTGCATCCCATAAGTTCCGGTAGGTTTTGTTTGAATTTTCATTAAATTCTAGATATTGTTTAATTTCATCTGTAACCCACTGGTTGCTGAGAAGAGTGTTGTTTGATTTCCATGTATTTCTGGAGTAGCTATGGGTTCTTTTGTCATTTATTTCCAATTTCATAGCACTGTGCTCAGATAATATGCATGGGATAATTTCTGTTATCTTGCATATACTTAAGCATGATCTGTGGACTAATATGTGCTCTATTTTAGAAAATGTCCAGCGTGCAGCTGAAAAAAATATATATTCTGAAGTGGTTTGGTGGAACACTCTGTGTATGTCCACTAAGTCCAGTTCCAAATTCTGTCTCAGTTCTGCTACTTCTTTGCTAATTTTTTGAGATAGATTCAATGGACTTGAGTAGGGAGAAAAATCACTTACAACTTTTGCCTGGGAAGTAGGATGTTGGTATAGAGAAATCTCGGACAGGCTTGACCCTATATGTAAGAATCAAAGGAAAGGCCAGAAGTGGAGACATTTGAACATTTGGTTTCATTTCAGGGAGTGGATTTGGAAATTTAGGTTTCTTTCCAGTGTGCTTTCTAGGATTGCAGACCTGGAGCCTTGAAAATGTCACCGAGCCTATTTTTCTTAGTTTTCAAGACCATCCCAAGCAGCTCAGAGAGCCCAATTTCAGATTAAAACCCAGGGGATGAAAATTCCCAGTATTTTCAAACTATTTTGTCCCCATCATTTCTCTGACTGTTGGCAACAGTGCATCTCAGCCAATGCGGCATCTGAATCCAAATGCTTCTCATCCCAAACTGAGGCATAAGCAAGTGTCTCCGAATGACAAAGTGTAAGGTCTCAGCTCCGGAATCCCTGCTTGGCTTAGGATGTGGATATTTTTTCCTTGCACATAAAGAGAAGGGTGAAATGTCAGGGATGCCAGGAAACTTCAAGTTACTAGAGAAAAAGTAAGAAAATTGAAGTTATGAGAAGAACAATAGCCCTCCACCCAAAGTTTCCTGTTTCCCTTGCATTATATGACAGTGGTGAGTTCATCTGTCCCCTTGATCCTTTCAGAACTGCAGATGTTTTCTCAGTGTGGGGACAAAGGGTGTCCCTGGAGGCCCTTGGCTTCCTGCATCTGGGACACACCGCTATCTCCCCAACTTCCTTTCATGGTTCTTGTTCAATATAGAGCATTACTTAGCTCTTCTGGGAAGAATACATTTTTTTTTTTCAGTTGTGGGAAAAATCCTCTCCCTTCGTTTTAATTCACCCATGGCTGCGAAAATGTTTGAAATTGGCCTAGAGCTAGATAGAAAGGCAAGAAATAAAAAACATATACAGAAGCAGAATCAATTGTGTTTAAAAAAAAAAAAATGAATAAGGAAGAGCTGAAACAGGAACAGAGATATAGTGCCACGCATTTTTTTAACTTTACACATGATTTTGCTTCTAGTCTAATTAATTTGTGCAAATTGGAGTGACATAGAGCTGTAGCAATTACATATGAATGTTATTAGTGATATCTAATTTTTATTGTAATTTTGTCAGTTATTTGTCTATTTTACTTATTTATTTTTTCTGTATTTAGTACAGGGTCTTCAGGGTCTCACAACATAGATTGGATTTGTAGTGATTCTCCTGTTTTCAGCCTCCTAAGGGCTGAGTTTGCATGTGCATGTCACCATGCCCAGTCTCCATCACTGTCTCGGTGTGCCCTGCGGGCAGGGCCAGCACGACAGGCTGGGAATTGAACCCAGGTCACTGCTTTCTACCTAAGCAGGCGCTTTAGTCCACTGAGCTATCAGGCTGGCCCCATCATGTTTTATTTATTTATTTTATTTTTATTTTTATTTTTTTTTGGCAGGAGCAGGGTTTGAACTCATGACCTTGCACTTTCCAGGCAAGCACTTGTGCCATGGAGTTACCTCCCTGGCCCCTCATGTTTTTATTTTTTAAAGAATAAAAAATTGTACAAAAAAGTATTAAAGACATTAGAAAATTTCATTAAACAGAGTAATAGAAATTCAATAATGGTTGTGATGTTATTTTTCAAATTAGCTATTTAGGTTACCAGGTATAAACCTGCAAAATTGGTTAAAACAACAACAACAATGTTGTAAGAAATTAAAAAGAAAAAAAGTATAAAAAGGAAAAAAAAAGCACTAACTGCTCCTTCAAAAGACCAGCAGAAATCAGCAGTACAATTATCCCAGCTAGCCTGCATATACACATGGACTTATCTTTTTCCTTCTTTCTTTTGTCCTTTTCCTTATCCCAATTTTTCCTTCCACTGAAAAACTTCTTTCCCTTTCACAGAATCTATTGTACCTTTCAGATTTTAGTTACTCTTTCAGGTTCTCAAACTAGTGAAGCAATACCATGTTTGTATGCATGAGTATGCTTTACTTCACAATTTTCCAAACAGTCATATTAGAGTCCCGAGATACTCTTTTGTATTATTAAACAAATAATGATCCTTTCAAAGTTTCAAAGCTTTCTTAACTCACCACACAATAGTTATATACAATAGGTAAAGGTCTACCAGTCATACCAAACCAGGACATATTTTTGTAAATCATGTTTTATTGTTACTCAGCCATGCCTGTTTATTTTATGTGTTTTTTCTAGATGTCATAAACTAAGGCTAATGTGAAGAATTGCATCACAAATATTCAACTCCAAACCTTAAAGCATGATTGTCACAATACAATTTTTGTGAACATGATGTAAGACATTTTACTTAAGCCAAAAATTATATAAGAGTAATTTTTACTAATGTAATATAAAAAAAGAAGGTTTGATATAATAAATTACTTCTGACATGCACAGTGCAAGGGACATATTAACAGTTATGGAAAATTTAGAGAAACTTATTCTATTTAAATTTGATAGAAGTATTTTTAATGTGTCCAGTGAAAGGTTTTAGAGGTTAAGACCTGTCTGGAGTCTGGAATGTTTCAAATTCAGAATAATTATAACCATGTTTTATTTATATTTTGAAAAACTGTAATGTTATGTGCATCTGTATACACTTCTAGAACTTAAAAAATTGTTTTATAGAAAATTTCAGACCCTGACAGATATACTCCATTTGCATCTCTTGTGGAGAGAGAGACTAATTTTTATGTGCTTGGAGGAAGTTTTCTTCTACTCAAAGTTGTTTGGGAGATAAAACAAAAGTATTTGGAAAACATTTATTATTGTTATTATTATTATCATTATTACTAATTTTTTTTTGGCAGAACTGGGGTTTGAACTCAGGCCCTTGTGCTTGCCAGGCAAGCACTTATTCTACTGAGCTGTCTCCCTAGCCCTATTTATTTATTTATTTACTTACTTACTTACTTACTTACTTACTTACTTAATGCAGGGTCTCACTACACAGCTCGAACTTGTAGTGATCCTTCTGTTTTCAAACCTCCCATCACTGGGGTTACAGGCATGCATCATCATGCCCGGACCCGGTCCTGGCTCAGCACACCCATGGGTGGGCTGGTGCAGCATGTGGTGCTAGGGATTAAACCCCAGTGGAGAAATATTTTAAAAGTATTGACAATAGCTGGGCATGGTGGTGCATGTCTGCAATCCCAGCACTTGGGAGGCTGAGGCAGGAGAATCAGTGCGAGTTTGAGACCAGTCTGGGCTACAGAAGTGAGCTCAAGGTCAGCCTGAACTGCATAGTGAGACCCTGTCTCAAAAAGACAAAAAAAAAAAAAAAGATATTGACATTTAGCATAAATCAATTGAGTTCAAAGCCACGTTTTCTTGATGTGGACTACTGAGTGGAAAAATAACTTATTAGTCAGAGTACCTTTATGGAGATGCAGGTGGAAGGACACACAATTTCAGTTTAGAGGATTAAGCATGGCAGATCTATTGTGTCACATGCTAATTGTGGTTAATAACAACAGATTGTGTGTATGAAAATTGCTAAGAAAGCAGGCTTTAAATGTTCTGTAGACAAGAAAATCCTAAGTATGTGAAGCAATACATTCACTAATTAGCTTGTTTAGCCAGGTCACGAAACGATAGGATGCATAGAGAATAAGAAAAGGAGGATAATCTGTTGGCTGGCAGGTTCACTTATGCCATCTCATT
This sequence comes from Capromys pilorides, assembly GCA_004027915.1. Lineage (NCBI taxonomy): Eukaryota > Metazoa > Chordata > Mammalia > Rodentia > Capromyidae > Capromys > Capromys pilorides. The sequence goes on from PVKN010005209.1 coordinate 4,714, forward strand.
CAATTTATTATGATGGAACCATTCTCTCAAATTCGTTTTTTATTTTATTTTTTAATGTTTCTACCCAACTAGAGAAGAAAGAAACTCTAGAAGAATTCTACAATGTGAGACAAAGAGTAAATGAAGAAAGGATGGAGACAAGACTCTAAAAAGCCAACGGAATGACTTTTTGTCAGCAGCAAGCCTCCTGTCTTCTGTGGGCTTTGACTTGTCAGGATAGATTGTAGGTAAAATCCACAGACTAATCTAAATTTATTTATTGATTGGTACAGGGGTCTCACTATGCAGCTCAGAGTCATAGAGATCCTCCTATTTCAGCCTCCCAGCATGGGATTATGAGTGTGCGACACCATACCTGATTTCTGGGTGGCAAAGCATGGCCTTCAGTACTAGGGATCAAACTTGGGTCTTTGTGCTTGCCAGGCAGGTGCTTATGCCACTGAGCTACCTTTCCAGCCCTAATCTATGCTTTTAGTTTCTGCTTTTCTCATGGTCTCAGAGATGTCTGTATCTACCATCCAGCCATCAGCGTGTTTATGTTCACCATGCCTTGTGTTTGTGATGATGGATTTCCTTTGCAGATAGTAGGTAACACTACTTTGTGTGGGACTCTGGCCCCACACAAAGCTACATAAAGAATTGGGCAGACTTTCGTTTGTAGAAGTGCAAATACAAAGCATAAGCTCAGGCTTGACGTAGCTGTTGGTCTCATTTTTCCAAAGTCTTGCTTGTCTGTGATTTTCTGTGCAATCTGAGTAAACAATCCACCTAGATGGTGAAGTGTTTTCCTATTTGTCTGTCAAGTATGGTCCGGATCAAAAATGGTACTTGTGACTTCTACAGATGGTTTTGTTCCTGTCTAATCAAGCTGTGCAAATTATAGTGCCAGAGACTGTAGTGCTTCATTCCGTTTTTAAGCTCTAGGGAAATGAAGGGAGAAGCGGTTACATTTTGGTGTACCACTGAGAAGGGACAGTGCTCATCAAATTGGTATCTGTTCTTACAGAATACGAAGCTCTTAAAACTCTGGCATCAGGCGGGCTAGAGAGCTTAGTGACCTAAAGCACCTGCTTAGGCAGATGCAGGGCCCAGAGTTCCATCTCTGGTGTGCCATGTGGACCGTGCCCCCAGGGCATGCTGAGAGGGCAACTGAGACTGGGCATGGTGACGCACACCTATAATCCCAGCCCTTGGGAGGCTGAAGACAAGAGAATCACTATGAGTCTGATCTGTGTGGTGAGACCCTGTAGGCCGTGTACTAAATACCTTGAAAGAAAAAAGAAAAAAAAAAAAAAAAAGACTCTGGTATAAACTTTTCCCATATAGAAAAGCTAATAATTCTGAGTATTGGGCCAATGGCTCATGATAGCCTACTGCATTACTTTTACTCTGTTTTGTTAAAGCATCAGAAATATAGCTTTAAACACTTTAAATTGCCATATCGAAGTTGCATGCCTTTATGGGATACCAGGACCTCTCAGTACATGTGAGCATCGTGGTATGTTCAGATAGCGTAAGCATCTCTGTCTCCTCAACATTGGTCTCTTCTCTGTGGTGCAAACACTCAATGTACTCTTTTCTAGCTTTTGTTTGAAGTAGAAAATGCATTATCATTTTGTATGCTCAGCCCATTGTGTGACAGAACACCAGAGCTGACTTTTCCTATCGAACTGTAGCTTAGTAGCCCCTGACAGCCTTGTCTTGCTCCTCCCTCTCTCTACTTCTTCCAGCTTCTGGAAACCTCTACTTTAATTTCAATTTCTATGAGATCCATCTTTTAGATTTTAAATCTGAGTGACATCATGCAGTATTTTTCTTATTGTTCTTGGATTATTTTAGTTTAGTTTTTTTTTTTTCAGAGTCTCACTATACAGCTCTGACTCATAGTGAGCCTCCTGTTTTCAGCCTCCCTAGTGCTGGGATTACAGGCATGCACCACCATGCCCAGACTCCATCGCCTGGCTCAGTGTACCAGGGGGTGGGGCCGGCACAACATGTGGTGCCAGAGGGCAAACCTTGACCCCTGCACTTGCCTAAGCAAGCACTTAGTCCACTGAGCTATTTCGCCAGCTCTTGTTCTTAGATTATTTGAGTTAGCATAATGTATTTTAGTTCCATCCATATTGTTGCAAATGGTAGGATTTAATACATTTTTATGGCTGGGTGGTGGTCCATTATGTGTGTATACCACAATACCAACAGTACATAGTTTAGTAGGAGTTTAAGATATGAATCTCTGAGGGGATCATTAAAAAATATGGGTGAAGAAGGATATATAAAAAGCCAATGAATGACTAAAAAAAGAATACTAAATTTTAAAAGGTAATATAAAGGCATTCAATATTTTCTTGTTAATAAAAAAAGGCAAGTTGTGAGGAACGAAACAAAATTCACCACAATATTAAAAAAAAAAAGTCCAGAAAAGGTAAGTTAAAAATACTAAAAGTTGACCAGGGAGATAGCTCAGTGGAATGAGTGCTTCCCTGCTTCCCTGGCAAGTACAAGGTACTGAGTTCAATCCCTGGTACTGCAAACAAAACAAAACAAAAAACCAACTAAAGATCATCGTATCAGGAAGTCTATTCAATAGGAATCAAGTAAACATTCTAATCATAAGATAAATAATTATGACGTTGAGTATAAATGCACGAACCAAATATATACTGTCTTCCAGGGCTGCATTTAAAATACAAAGGCATAAGTGGGCTGAAAATAGACACCTAGAAAAAGATAATATAACAGTGGTAGCAGGAGATGTAATAATAATGAAAACCCAATGGAAAGGAAAGCTGCATTAGCTGTCATAACATTAAAAATAGATTTCAAGATGCAGGAACACCTCAAATGGTGAAAGAGCCAACACCTTAGGAAGAGGTTACAGTTTTGCAGTTTATACTTACCAGCAAAGTGAACATCATTGCACAGAAGAACAATAGAGCTGAGCAGCCAAGTTCACAGATGTGGGTGGAAACTGTAACACGCCTCTCTCAGAGGTTGAGAGAACTGAACCAATTAAGATAATCTAAAGGATACCCATCACCCCCTTTGCCCCACTTGACACTTATAAAACACTCAAACAGACAAAAGTAAAGCATGCTCTCTTTGCAAGTGCAAATTGAGCATGTGCAGAGATGTGGAGAGCTAAGGTTGAGCGTGTGCACTCATATCTGTTCAAAGAAAACACAGTTAATGGAGTCAACACAAGAGGAAGGATCAGCAGTACAGCAGCATCGAATAATTTTGTTTGAAATGGCAAAATTCTATATCATGGCTGTGGTGCATTTGCTTTAAGTAAATTTTAGAATGATACCAATGTCCTTTCCCACCAACCCACTAATGATCTTTGAGGATCTTTGGATGTCAAAAATAGAAGAAATAAATGGTTATGGCCTATGTCTACCATGACCATATTGTTGTAGGGGAGTGAAACTCCCAGTCTGACAGGTACCTGGGACAAGTTCATGTGTTATAAAATCAAAGAATGAATTTTAGGAACAAGCAGAGGCTAAGAGCAGCATATTTATTGGGGGGGAAGGAAGCTTCTGTCTGAGGGGACAGCAGCGGAGCCCAAGTGGGTTGTCCCCTACGAAGCTGTCTCTTCAGGGACTTTTATAGAGTAAAACCACACGGTGAAGTGGGTCTAAGGTAGAGAACATGGGAACTCGCTTAGGTGGGCATGAGGCGGAACAACACTGTGTCCAACCAATGAGCTTACAAGCACCACTGCTCAGGTAAAATTCATTAAATCCAGGACTGAATGGGAAAGCCAGTCACGTAGCAAGCGGGCACAATAAACATGGAGTTTATCTGGTAGCAGATGGATTAGTGACTTCCTGGCTTCCTCAAGGTGATGGTCAATCCCAGCTGCTAGTCTTTAGGGAGGTCAGCGTTTGTTCCATCTTTGGTCTCTAGGTCTGGCCGACAGCAGGAGCATCAGTGTCTCTCAAAGTTGCAACGTATCTTGTCTTCTGTGTTGTCTCCTTGCCCTGTCTGACTGCCTGTAATATTTCTATCTAACTCAGCTGCCTGTAGTAATATCAGAACCTCTAAGATGTCATTACCATATCATTCTTATGCATCTATTTGTAGTTCCCTTTTTTGAGTAATTGTTTCACAGGTGTTTTTAATGATATAGGACAGCCACTACTCTGCACCTGGGTATAAGCACATGCGACCCTGAAAGAGTAAATCAAATCTGGCAGGTACAATAGATACTGTGAAAGGGAAAGAATCTGCTCAAAGGGAAGGAACAGGTGGGATGAGGGGAAGGACAAAAGAAAAAAGGGAAAAAGATGTATTTATGTATGTATGCAGTACCTAATTGTACTGCTGATTTCTGCTGATCTACAGAAGGAGCAGTTAATGCTTCAAATTTCTACTTTATTTATTTATGTATTTTCTTTTTAATATCATATCTAGCTATCTATGTATCTCTCTATCAACCAGTTTTTCAGGTTTATGTCTGGTAACCTAAACAACTAATTTGAAGATAACGCTATATCATACAACCACTGTCCAATTCCTACTACTTTGTTTAATGAAATTTTGTATGATTTCTAATGGCTTTATTTTATTTTATTTTTACCATCTTGTATTCTTCCAAAAAAAAATGTAGACAAGTTATTCTTCATTTTAACAATTTAAATAAATTTGTGGGGCCGGCCAGATAGCTCAGTGGACTAAAGTGCCTGCTTAGGTAGAGTGTAGCGGGCCGGGGTTTGATCCCCAGCCATGCTGGCTCTGCCTCCGGGGTGCCCCAAGCCAGTGATTGAGACTGGGCATGGTGGTGCACACCTGTAATCCCAGTGCTTGGGAGGCTGAAAACAGAAGGATCAATACGAGTCCAATCTACATAGTGAGACCCTATAGACCTTGTACTAAATACACCCAAAAAGAGTAATTATTACACCAGTGTTGCATTTTTTAATTTGATATTTCTAAATGAGGCCTGGGGGTACAATGTAGTGTCTCTCAAATTTGCATGAATAAGAATTTAATTTGCATGAACCACAGAGTTACAGCCACATGATTGGCTTGTGAAATACAATCTGCATGTATGTAGGGGAGAGATCTACCCCCAGAGTTAGTGGCGCAGGAAGCCGGGGCTGTGTCTCCCCCTTGTTTGTAAATTCTGATGTGGTGATGACACTGGTGCCTGGAGTGCACGCACGCTGAGAAGCGCTGCTGTGAAGCGTGGCAGAGAGAGAGAGCAAGGGTGGCCGTAAACTTCCTTGAGCTTAAGGTAGTAATTTGAACCTATTCCTGGGGACGCAGCACCAAAAGAGGAATTTTGAACTTCCAAGATTTCCCAAGTCACTCATTTGACTTAGGAGAGGCTATGAGTGCCAACTACGTGGCTGCATTCAGTGTGTAATTGTGGACCTTTTCCAGAAAAAGCAAAACAAAGGAGTAAATAGGTTTATTAAAAGAGATGATAAGATAATTATAAAATAAATCTAAATGTTTTCTGACACTATAGATTCAAATTCCATGAGTTTAAGAACCTTGTCCTTTTTCTTCAGCACAGTAATGTGAGTGGTGGGATCAAAACCCAGGATAAATTTTAAAATATTTATGACAATAAAAGATGCACAACCATTAAGAATGTTTAAAACAGTCCCTGTGATTCAAACCCTTCATCTACTTCTGTCGACACTTTCAGAAGCAGATCTGGAAATCTTTGGTGTCTTTGCCAGGTGTGGTTAAGAAATGTGGTGAGGGGCTGGCACGATAACTCAGTGAACTGCAGTCCCATCTCTGACACCACATGCCATGCAAGCCCCACCCCCAGGGCAAGCTGAGCTGGCCAGAGTCTGGGCATGGAGGTACAAGCGTGTAGTCCTAGTGCTGGAGAGGCTGAAAACAGGAGGATCACTATGAGTCTGAGGTGTGTAGTGAGACCCTGTAGCAACCAAGTACATCACAAAAAAAGGAAGAAAGAAAGGAAAAAAAAAAAAAAAGAAAAGGAATAAATATTGTTATTGAGCTGAGTGCTACCCCATGGAAAGGCCAGATTATGGGGCATTGTGGTACATCCTCATCCATTTTGTTTACCAGATCTGGCACCATGTAACTTCCACCTCTTCCTCATGATCAGAAAGGCCATGGAAGATAAGCGAATCAATTCAGGACACTGAGGCAACCACAGCAGTGCAGTATTTACTCTTTCACAGATGTTATCAAATATGCTATGTCAGTGAACTTTGTAAATAGGTCAAGGAGGCAAGAAAAGAAAATCACATAAAGTACACGAAATAGAAAACAATATATAAAATTAATTTGTTCAGCCATTCCGTCATTTGGCTTGTTATTGCTTTTGCCAGCTTTCAGAATCACAGTGACAGATATCCAGGGACTATCTATTAAAATCTACCAATCTGTAAGTCCTATATTTTGAAATGCTATCAAAATGGGGTGCAGCTGGCTTACAGAAATAAGAAAAGTGTGTTCACTTCGTAATGGTCATGTTGGTCTCCTGCTTTTCACTTTCTGTCTATATCGTAGTGCTAATGGCAGATGTAAACATATCTGTTAGGTTTTTTGACTCTGCAGAGCAACAGAAAGAAAAGAAAGGGAAACAAAGGCATTTATTGCCATTGAGGAGGACACAGAGAGGATCTGAGCTGGGGAGGGGGATCCTCTGACCTGAGACGAATGAAAGCTGAGGCTATGAATTTTTGCTAGGGGTACAGTGTGAGGGGCAGGTTTAGTGACACGTAAGGAGCTGACTGGGGTCTCCCTTGTGGCTCAGGAAAGGTGAAAGGAAGCTGCATTCAGGACTGGAGGTGGGGGTCAAGAATGAGGTGGTCCTTGGGAAGAGAAGCTGTTGTTTTTGGGACTCACCCATGTTGAACCAGGGCCACGATAATTTAGCAATTCAAACTCGGGCTGGAACACATCAGTCCCAGACATTACAGCCAATGATGGCATAGAATGTCTGGCATAAGGCATGTACCAAAATCTATTCCAAAAAGTAAATTCTTACTAAGATATTGATTGTGAGAAGTAGCAAATCTGCAGAGGATAAAGATGTTGATTTCTCAACATATTGAGAACATATTGTTGGTTAAGAAAAACATATTTTAACATTTGAATTGAAACAAGTTAAGCAAACTTTATTTGTCATACTTAACCACTTCAATGGTGTATGTAATGAAACACATTTACTGAGCATTATACAGAAAATCAGTTAGGCTGTGGGCAGATGTGTAGAAGTGGGGGCAGGAGATGACTTAGTCCTGGGCCTCTGTCCATGGAGTTTCTATTTTTACCCAACATGCACTCCTCCCCTCTGCCATACAAACAAGCACCTCCATATTTGCAATGCCATCTCGAAAATCCTGGGACATAGATGCTATAAAAATAAAAGTATATATATATTAAAAAATCCAAACAGGCACACGCAGTGACACAGAGCACATTTACGTCTAAAGCTCTTCCTGTGGGAGGAGCTTCCACCTCATGGAGGGATCTAGTTCCTCTTCAAAATCATCCAGCTCCTGTTCCTTGGAGAGCTCCAGGAACACCTGAGAGGGGCAAGGAGAAAAGAAGAAAGAGAGAGATGCCACCTAGCCCTGCGTAGCTCCAAGCACGTGCAACATGTATGCTCATATTGCACACCTAGATTTTAAGGATGATACAAAATCACCGAAATGGACCCACCTGCTCCAGAGTGGACTGGGAAAGGCTATACTCCTCCAGCTCGAAGCTCTGTTTGACTACATGAGGATGAAATGCACATATAAGGAGCTTATATTTTCATATCTAAATGGTTTTATAAGTCAACACATAATACATATGATATTCTTTTAAAGATCTTAAACATAGTCATTTATTTAAAAATATAGCAATAGTTACTTAGATTTGGGAAAAAAGCACTTGTGTAAGGCCCATGGGCTATACAGTTTTCTTTTTGTGTATGTGTGACCCGGGGGTGGGGCTGGCACAGCATATGGTGCCTGGGATGGAACCACGGTCCCTGCAGTTGCCTAAGGTTACCTAAGCAGGTGCTTTGGACCACTGAGGTATCTTATCAGCCTGCTGTATTGTTTTTGAAACTTGCATTTAGGGGAAAACAAAAGATGATCAGGGAGCTTCCTGCTGTGTGCATGAGCCAGTGATTTTGCACATTCAACACAAGAAGACTAGAAGACATATTCTGAAAAAATTGTGTTGAAGGATTAGAGAGAGATATCTGAGGTCTTCCAGGCAATGCCTGTCTTTATGGGCTTTGGTCTCCAAGCCACTGTAGCTTGCACTAATTGCACTGAAAATCCCTTCTTGTTAACTCCAGGGTCCTGGGAAAGGGAGTTAGAGTTGGGTAGCAGCCCACAAGCTGGACCCTGGTGCCCCCAGTATAAGGCTGGTGGTGGAATTGGCATCAATCTGGACAGCGTAGTAAATGACCATGTTGTGCAGAAAGCCGGGTGGTCAGCTCAGAATGGACAGGAGACGCATCGCCAGACCTGCTAAGGCGGTCAGTAGGAACCAGAAGGGTCCTCTTGGCACAAGGGACAAGCAGGAAAACTGCCACAGAACAATGACAGTAAAAACAGTGTATGAAGAAATTCTGGTGAACAGAGCTCAGAGTAGCTGAATTAATAGGTTAGTATGACAAGGAGCGCAGGAGCCTGTGGCACAGGTGAAGGGCAGAACCCCAGGCGTGGAGGGCCAAGAAGACCGTTCAGTGGCCATGCCAAAGTCAGCGCCTTAATGTTCTGCCTCAGGCAATAAAGCAATGCTCTGGTCTTCAGAAAATTAAATTAAATTAAATTAAATTAAATTAATTCTTTTTGGTGGTACCAGGGATTGAACTCAGGGCCTTTCACCTGTCAAGCAAGCACTTATTTCACTGAGCTATCTCCCTGGCCCCCCAAAATTTAATTTTAAATAGATATAGAAGAATATATTTTTCTTAGATAAGAAATCATGTCTGCATTTTGTACTCTGAACAACTATGATGAAAACAACAATATGCAATGTACTGGGGCCAGCAAGATGGCTCAACAGTCTAAAGTGCCTGCTTAGGAAAGCTTAGGCAATCGTAGGGACTGCAGTTCCATCCTTGGCACCACATGCTGCACCAGCCCCATCCCCAGAGCAGGCTGAGCCGGCCATAAAAGAAATATGCAATGTATTATTATTGTATCTAGCCTTCTAACCTGTTGTGAAATTATCTCATTGCTATTTCTTTCACATTAATATTAGTAAAAATAAATTTAAAAAGAATATATTTTTCTTAAATGCATACATAACCAAGTGTGTGTGTGTGCACATATGTGTTTGTATGTGCATGTGTGTGTGTATACGTGTATGTGTTTAGGTTTTACTCATACATAAAAAAATACACAAAAGAAAGAAAAAAAGAAAAACCCTCCACAAAGCAAAAATAAGTCTCCCTGATTAACCACTACACACACACACACACACACACACACACACACACACACACACACTCTTCAGCTCCTTGGTTTTGCTGCTCCTGAAGCTCTGTCTTTCAGATGTAATGCATGATGTCACACTTCATTTTTGTCAGACAGATCTATTGTCACCACGTCCTTGGGAATTACCTTCTTTCCAAGGTGTCATTTCAAAGCCACATGGTTCTTACCCTTCTCTAACTTGAAGAAAGCTTGGCTTAAAGGTCGTACGTTTTCAACTGGCAACTTATACACCATCAGAGAAGAATACCTGGGAGGAGAGGGGGGTGACAGCAACATTCTTAAAGCTTTAGAAATGGTGACAAAAGTGTTTTATGTTAGACGGAGTCTCCTTACACATTTTAAGTGTATAATATGGTATTATTGGCAGTGGCTGCAGTATTTTATGGCAGATCTTTCAAGTCTATTCATCTTCTTAATTGAAACTTCATGCCTGTGATCAGCAACTCCTCATGTGCCTGCCCTACAGACCTAGGAATCCCCATCTTTTCTACGTATTTGACTCTTTTAGATACCTTCCAAGTAAGTCCCTGCAGTATTTGTCTTTATAATTGATGTCTTTCTCTTAGCACAAAATCCCCCAGGTTCCTCCAGGCTGCTGTCTCCTGCAGAATTTCCTTCCTTTTATTATTTATTATTTTTTAAAATTTATTTTCTTCTATGGGGAGATTGAATGACATTCCAGTGCATGAGAATGGAACACATTTTACAACTCATTTATCAGCCAGCAGCCATTTGCCTTGTTTCTGTATCTCAGTTGCTGCAAACATTGCTGGCATAAACGTGGAAGTGCAGACACTTCCTTTGAATTTGTGCTCACAAGAGCAATTACTGAGCCACATGATAATTCTATTTTTTTTTAGTTTTTTGAGAAACCTACCCGCAGCTCCAGCACTTTGCGTTCCCACCCATGGCGTGCAAGTGCTTCAATGTGCCCACATCTTTCCCAGTGATTATTGTCTCTCTCATTCCTTTCTTTAAAAAAAATATTTATTTATTTGGTACAGGGTCTCACTACGCAGCTCAGACTTATAGTGATCCTCCTGTCTCAGCTTTCTCAGCACTGGGATTACAGGCCTGTGCCTTCACACCTGGTTTTGGGCCAGCACAGCAGAAGGTACCAATGATTGAACTTGGGTCCCTGTACTTGCCAGGCAGGCACTTAGACCACTGAGTTATCACCCCAGCTTCTCTCATTGTTTTTTATGTCATTGCCAGTCTAACAGAGGGAAGGTGATAGCTCTTTGTGGTTTTGATTTGCATTTCTCTGGTTCCTAGTGACACTGAATGGTGTTTTGATATGTCTTGGGATCATTTGTAGGGCTCTTCTGTAGAAGCACCTGTTTATTTACCCATTTTCATTTTATTTATTTTTTTTTGTATATTTATTACAGAGTCTACAGGCTTTCATTGCATAGATCTGACTCCTAATGATCCTCCTGTTTTTAGCCCCCCAAGCACTGGGATTACAGGTGGGTGCTACTGGGCCCAGCCTCAGCATGTCCCTGGGGGGTGGGGCCAGCATGGCATGTCTGTGATTGAACCCTGGTCCCTGCATCTGCCTAAGCAGGTGCTTTAATCGTCTGAGCTATCTGGCTGGCCCTATTTGCCCATTTTTAAATCAGGTGGTTTCATTTTTGTCATCTTTTGCTAGTGGCATACCGACATTTCTTGTGCAGTTGGGATGTTCACTCACCAGCTGCATCATCTGCAAATAGCGCTCTCATTCTGTCGGTTGCATTTTCGCTCCATTCCTTTGCCATATAGAAGCTTCTTCAATTTGACTGCCTTGTTTATTCTTGCTTTTGTATTTTGCCCATGATTCTGGTGCCCTGTTCATAAACTCATTTCCAAGACCAATGCCATGAAGTTCCCCCACTTAAACTTTCTTCCAGGTGGTTTACAGTTCTGGGTCTCTTATGAGTGTTTCACTCCTTTTCAGTGGACTTCTGTGTATGGCCTGAGTTAGCACCCAATTCCACTCTGTCGCATGGGGGTGTCCAGCTTTCCAGGGTCATTTGTTGCAGCGACCAGCTTTGACCTCTCGACTGCTCTTTGTATGATTGTTGAAAGTGAAACGATCATATGTGCAGCAATTGATTTACTTATTTACCTCTGTTTTCTTCCACTGGCCTCTAGGTCATTGTGCCAGTGCTTATCATTTTGCTCACTCTAACTTTTCTTTGGGGCCTTTCATTTCTGTAGTCTCCTTGTTGTAAGCCAAAGCCCTAGGGTAGATCATCATCAATCAAAAGGAGGCAGTGCACACAGAGGGCTGGGGCAAGGGAAGGACCCGCAGTTCTGTGTGCTTAGCTCTGTGTGCTTAGCATCTAGAGTGGACATGCATAGGTGCAGCCAGATGCCACCGGAAGCTTTGCCCAAATCACTCTTGACCTTACTTTCTAAGCTGAACATCTATGCACTGACTCCATTCTCCAAGTAGCTTCTGAAACTGTGTATCTTCTTTTTTTCTTTCTTTTTTCTCTTCCTTCCTTCATTTCTTTCTTTCTTTCTTTCTTTCTTTCTTTCTTTCTTTCTTTCTTTCTTTCTTTCTTTCTTTCTCTCTTCTTTTTTTCTTGTACCAGGGATTGATCTAAGGATCTTACACTTGCCAGGCAAGCGCTTAATCTACTGAGCTATCTCCCTGGCCCCCCCGCCCCCCGTAGCTTCTTAAAGTTTACCAACTAGGTCAAAACCTAGTTGTATCTTTCATGAAGTGCATGCCCACTCTTTCCCACCATGCTCTTTCCAATGGAGAATAATTTGATCAACCTTCTGGGGAGGAGACCACACGCTTAGCCTTAAATAACGCCTGAACTGGTACATTTTTAATAATTTTTTTTTTCTCAAGGAAATGTTGATCTTGTCATCACCTGAACATCACAAAAGCTGCAGCTTTATTTCATAAGACATCACTGTTTTAGATAGCTGTACGGCAACTTTGCTCATGTATTTTGATCACTCTATGCACTTTATTATATATTTCTGTTCAATCAGGGGCTGCCCACTGAGCTATAGCACTGATTTTACACTTATATTCTGCTGTAGAAACATTTTCTCCCTTGTCTTCATGACTTATTTTTCTTTATGTCTTTGTTTCTCTCCTAACTAACATCACCTCTTCTGCAGTAAGTTCTAGGTGTGAAAAAGGCACTTAAATGTTGTTCTTTGAGATTCGCTTTGTGGCTTTCATTGGAATGGGATCATTATGACACTTGTATAGAATTCCAAATACTAATAAATTTCAAACAAAGTAATTATCTTTATGTCCATCTCAGCTAGCACCTGTTAGCTTAGTCATGTGACCTAAACTTGTTCTCCCTGTCAGTGTCATTGTCATCCCATTAACCAATCATTTGTGATGGTCCTTCTAAAGGTGAGAAACTCGTGAAAGCTTTTGAAGTCATCACACTACAATCTGACCTTGAAAAGTTTCTGTGAGGATGAAGTAAGATGTCCCAAGACCCGGCGGCACCTTGCATTCAGTAGGACCACAACATGTGTGGCTGTAGCCCTTACGTCAGCTCTCTCTAGTTTACTTTTTGTGGCATCCAACAAATAATTGTTTTGGGTTTCTTTCTCAGAACACTTTAAGTCAAAGTGACTGCCAGGAAAAATGGGATCTTGGTACCAGATCAAAAGCCAGAGGCAGGTTTACCTTTCCTGGCGAGCCGCCTGGGGGAAGAGCCTCAGGATTTCTGCATGGAGGGGCTCCACATGGGCGGGGGTCTTTACCTTCATCTCCAGCAGATAATCTTTACCAAATTTGCTTTTCAGGTGTTGGATGGAGCCAATACATCTGAGATCCAAGGAGAACGAGATCATAAAAGAAAAGAAAAAAAGGCAGATAGCAATCTCAACCATGACTGGCTACTAACAAGGTCTCCAGTCCTTACTGGCAAACAGGGGCGTTGGCTCTGGCCACTCACAGTGACCTCTCTCTGTCCACAGACCCAAATTCCCGGCCACGTGCCCCAAGGCTGGGAACATGCTCAGGAGGACACTTGCCTCAGCCGCCCGGACACCATGATGGCCACACGGTCACACACGGCCTCAGCCTCTGCCATGTAGTGGGTCGTCAGGAGGGCACCACTCTCTGTGTTTCTGATGGTGGCCCGGAGTGCCTGCCTGTGGTTAAGAGGATATTTTCAATTTAGGAAATCATCTAGTCAATCAGACACAAGATAGAGGACAGAATTCTCATCTGGCCTGCATATGGGTAATTAGCAGGGGAGACTAAGCAAGGGAGGAGGAAGGAGGGCCAGCCAGATGACAGCTGTTTGCCCATAGCATGGTGGCAGAGCGGAGCTCACAGAGCAAAGGATGAATTACAATATCTGTGGTGGGAGATGCAGAGTGAGAGAGCACTGTGTGGGCGGAGACTGGGTGGAGGGGAAAGAATGACGCAGGACTCAGGGGCATTGTCTCAGTCTCTTAGGGAACAGTGAATACACATAAAGACAACAATGTGTAGAGTTTAGTGGGAAGCACTGGTCTCTCACGGTCAGCCTCAACTGCATAGTGAGGCCCTGTCTCAAAAACACCAAAATAAACAGGTAAATAAAACAAAAAGCAGTGTCTGGCCACCTTGAAATTGCAGTGCCAAAATGTGCCTTGTTAGCCTCAAACATAAAGATTCCCCCACCACCACCACCACCAAAGAATTAGTTTCATTAATTGCATTAACAGTTGTTTTCCACATTAAGAAACATTTTAGTCTGGGAGTAGGGGCAGTGACATAAGCCTGTAACCTTAGCTACTGGAAAGGCTGAGGCAGGAAGGTGGCAAGTCTGAGGCTAGCCTGGGTAAGGTATGGAGACCCTGTGTCAAAAATTTAAATTTCAAAATGGAGTTTAGGATAGAGTTCAGTACTACCAAGATGGTTAAATCTGAGAGGGAGGGAGGCACGGAAGGAGGGAGGGAGAGACAGAGAGAGAGAGACAGACAGAGAGACAGAGAGAGGCAAAGAGAGACAGACAGAGAAAGAGAGACAGAGACAGAGAGACAAAGAGAGACAGAGAGAGACAAAAAGAGAGACAGAGACAGAAAGACAGAGAGACAGAGAGAGACAAAAAGAGACAGACACAGAGAGACAGAGACGAAGAGACAGAGAGAGAGAGAGAAGGAAGGAAGGGAGGAAGAAAGGGAGTTTAGCAGGTAGTTTCCCAAATGAGCGAAGCAGGACTCCAACTCCCTGCGAGGTGTCGGCACTGGCCCTGACGGCAGTGCGACTCCTCCTCACCAAATCTGCTGCTGGCCCTCGGGGTCCATCCCCGTGGACGGCTCGTCCAGAAGCACCACCGATGGGTTTCCCAGGATGCTCAGCGCGAAGCACAGCTGGAGGGAGAAGGACGGCCGGTTGGCGCTGGTCCCTGGGTGCCCGGGGCCACGCCAGGCCCTTGCCTACCTTCCTCTTTATTCCCTCTGACAAGGTCCTCACGGGTGCCTGCAGCTGGTCCTGCAGCTTGAGCGCCTCCACCAACCTGCAGGGGACACGGCAGAGCGTCACAGTCTGCTGGGGTGGGGCGTGCGTGTGTGCGTGCGTGCGTGCGTGCGTGTGTGTGTGTGTGTGTATGTGTCCAGGAAACACGAGCATGGGGCTGACACCAGACACGTGGTTCTGGGAAACCTTGAAGTGCTCGCAGGTGAGAGATGCTGTCGTTCACTGGTTGGATCTGCTGCTCCAAGGACAGCACTGTCTTTTGAGAAAATGTAAGCACGTCATGACGTCCCAATAGTTGTTCAATGAGAAGTCAACTGTAGCGGCTTTTGATAAATTTGGTCAAACTCAGCATTTCACTCTTGCCAGCCAGGCGCTGTGCCACTGAGCTATATCCCAGGCTCCCCAGGCTGAATTCATCTCAACACCGTCCCCGCAGCCTCCACCAGGCCCTAGGGATAGGTGGGCTCCCTTGTACCGTGCCGTGGCCTCTGGAGCATCCGCCTTGCTCAGCCCCTTCACCGCAGCAAACACCTCCAGGTGCTCCCTCACAGTGAGGCCGGGCCACAGCACGTCCTCCTGAGGACAGTACCCAAGGAACTCCAGGGTGTCGGCCTCGCCGCTCCCTCTCAGCAGCACCTACAGTGCACAAGAGTCACTGTCAGAGCCTGGACTGCGGGGCCCCCACACCGGGACCGCGGTGGCAGCGGCCAACAGCAAAATGAGAGGAACTCTAGGAGCCCCTCGAGCTGCGTTATCTGTAGTCATTTGGCCTTGGGGAAAGGTGGTCAGAGAGTAAGTGCATTAAACAATGTGTGCACTGCCAGCTGCCTCGTCTAAGCTGAGCACCCAAGCTCCCACGTATGCGCGCCCCAGTTTACAGTCTACATTCAAGTTCCACCCACTCTCAGAAGGAACGTCCACCCCTCCCCCACTCTCTCCTGTGCTAGGGATTCAACCCAGGGCCTTAACATCGAGCTGTAACCCCACAACTTTTGTATGTGGACCTAGAGTCTCTAAGTCATGGAGTTTCCCAGGTTACACTGAACTTGCAATCTCCCTGTCTCAGCCTCCCAGAGTGCCAGAATGACAGACACTCAAGAACTGCAATTTATGAAAGACAGTGGCTAAAACTGTAGTAATTTTTCACAAAGCTTTACTTCAGATTAGGAAGGAAGGCGCTGGGGAGATACCTCTGCTGTCTAAGACTGCAAGCACAAGGACCTGGGTTCAATTCCCAGTACTGTATGCTGTGCCAGCCTCCTGCCCAGCTGTGGAGGTGCATGCCTGTAATCCCAGCTCTGAGGAGGTTGAGACAAAAGGGTCACTATGAGTCTGATCTGCATAGTGAGACCCTGTACCAAATTCATAGAGAAATAAAAGATTAAAAGAAAAGATTAGGAAGACAGTGCTCATTGGCAGTGTCTGTCTTTTATTGACCTGTTAAGATTTGTATGGATACTAATATTGATTTCTGATCTAGCATGGAACATTCTCTATAAACGCTTTATAAGACATAGATTATTGTTCTCTTTTGGAATGTCCACTTGCTGCTTGTAAAGCTGTAACATCTCATGCATTTATGTTGAGCACCACCAAATAGCATCTTTTCTGTGTAATTCACCTACCTGGCCGGCAGTTAATTTTGTATCTCCAGTTATAATTTTTATGGATGTACTTTTTCCAGCTCCGTTGCATCCTAATAATCCCAAAATCTCACCTGAAAAGAAAGGTTACACTTCAGGTTAATTCATCTTCCTAGTAAAACTGGAATAAAATAATCTGAAGTCTTACTATGTGACAGACATACTGTGTGTCTTATTTATAGCGCCTCACTGAATTTTCACAATAATCCAGAGAAATTATTCCAATCTCCTTACTACTGAAAGATGAACTCTCCCAAGAGTAGGGTTAACTTGCCCAAGGTCATGCAGGTGGGAAGTGATGAAGCGACTCTTGGGCTTTAGGAGGCCAGATTCTGTCCTCTGTGATCCTGACCAGGGTTCAATAACGACACAAGCTGAGTTCATGTCACCTACTCTGCTCAAGCCTTTGGAAAATGTCAGCATATCCCCAGCCTATTCTCTCAGGAAAAATAATGAACATTAAGAAATTAATTGTCTGGGTGAGCCATGCCAGTCCTGCCTCAGAGTATGCTGACACAGCAATGGAGACTGGGCATGGTGGCACACGCCTGTAATCCCAGCCCTTGGGAGGCTGAAACAGGAGAATCACATGCGTCTGATTTACATAGTGAGACCCTGTACACCCTGTAGACTCTGTCCTAAATTTAAAAATAAAGAAATTAATTGTGTTCACCTAACTAAAATCTCATGGCATCCATGATTCATTTTAATAGCTTCCAATTGCCACGTAGGTATGATTGTATCCTGAACATACAGTACTCAAATAATTTATTATTATTATCATTATTATTATTACTAAATCTTTTATTTCTTTGTTACAGGGTCTCAGCCCTAGGCAGCTCAGACTTGTAGTGATCTTCCTGTCTCAGCCTTCCCAGTGCTGGGATTATAGGTGTGCATCACCACACCCAGTTTTAGTGGCCAGCACAGTGTGCTTGGGGTTCCAGGGCCCACAGGTCATGCTGCACCAGGGATCAAACCTCAGTGGCTGCACTTGCCAGGCCAGCCATTAGACTGCTGAGCTGTCTCCCCAACCTGACTTAGTTTAATTCAGACTGAGTCATGTCTGAGGAGCAGTCAGGCACCCTGCTGAGCATTGTATGTGGCACCAGATACGGGCACGGGAATGGTCCCTCTTAGGAACCTATCGCTCTCCGGAAGCTCTAGGCCAACAGAAAAGCCTGGTGGTCAACCTTTCCTGATGCAGAATGAGACATTTCTTGTGGCTATTTTCTTCTTCCTCTTGGAAAAGCAATTCTTCTTCTTCCCCACATATTCCTTGCGTAGACAGCTGGCAACAATGATTGGTTTCTGTAAATGATATCAGACCTTAATTCTTCCCATTAACTTTTAAAATTATTATTATTATTATTATTATTATTATTATTATTATTAATTTGGTACAGGGTCCCACTATGCAGCTTGGACTCGTAGTGATCCTCCCGTTTTCAGCTTCCCCAGCACTGGGATTACAGGTGTGCGCCACCTCACTTGGAGTCACTGGCCAGATCAGCGCGCCTTGGGGGTGGGGCCAGCACGGTATGCTGGGGATTGAACCCCAGCTGCTGAGGTCTGCCTAGGCAGGTGCTTTAGTCTGCTGAGCTATCTGGCCGGCCTTCCTCTCCATTAACTTTTAAATAAGCTCTTTCTTCCCATTGCCCTGCCCTTCTGCGGTCAAGCCAGGTATCAAAAGCACCCCTCTCCCAGGAGATATGCTTAGTGGCTATTCTTCTGTCCTATGTTTACATTTGGACATTTTGCCTCCAACAAAGACAGCTACCAGGTAGCACATTATTCTGGCGAGCCTGCTCCTTCCCCAGGACCTGAGGGAAGGTGCTGAAGCATCATCGAAGTCCAGTCTGCAGCCTGGACTTTACTCTGATTTTGGTACTGATACAGGTTGCATTAGTCAGTTTCTGGAAGTCTTTCCTGGATTTTGTAATTGCAACTACATTTTTTATCTTTGTTCTAAGAAAAACGAAGAGTATTAATTTGACTTGTAATCTGCCCACTTAGATATTAAGAACGGTGAATTCCTTCTATAGTAATAATTCTCATCTGGAAGGATAAAAGTAACTCGAATTCAGTTTAGAACCAGCCTGGTAAGCTGACCCAACTCATGAGAAAACATTTCGTTTATGTGATGAAAATAACCACTTTGCGTAGTTTACCTCCTCACAGTTGGTGGAATTCAAGGCATCTGTCGCTTTCACCCTTTCTATTTGAACATCCTCATCTTCTCCTTCCGGCTCTTCTGGATTTTGACACACAGCATTTTCTCTGGGAGAGATTCTAGAGACAGAATCACGAAGAATTGCGTTTTGGCTTCCCTACTTGCCTACAAGTTACCCGCGTTCCACGTGAGCCATGAGCGAGTTGCGCCATTAATAAATCCTTATAATCTCCCTTCAGCCAGTGAGCACTTCCCCCACCCCGCAACGTTCTTCTTCCTGCCAGCACCACCACTGCTCAGTGCTGTCATTTTCTTCCTTTGTGTCTTCCATTCCTTTTCAATGTCAGTGAACAATTAGAACCTGTCACTGGACTCATGTTTTCTTTATATCATAGCTCACAGCAGTGTTTGCTTTTTTCCTAGCTTGGACACCGATAAGTTGGCAGTATGATGTTCTTAAGGGAAAAATGAAGCAGTCTGTTATAATCAGGAGTTTTACAGATAATAGGTTAATTCTTTCTTTCTTTTTTTTTTTTTTTTTTTGTAGTACCAGGGATTGAACTCAGGACCCTGCTCTTACCAGCTTACCAGGCAGGCGCTTATTCTACTGAACTATCTCCCTGGCCCTCATAAGGTTAATTCTTGATCTATCACTCAGTCCAATTTTCTTGAATATGTGTAAGATTTCTTGCTTCTCCCTGCCATAAGACTGGTCCATCATATCCCAAAATATCTCAGTCCGGGCTGTTTCTTGACTCTGCCATGGCGATGTGAGAAAGGTCTACTGGTATCTGGGCAGACTCCTTTTCCACTATATGTAACAATGAACAATGCAGCTGATGAGACTTAGGGGACCCGAAGAGCAAACCATCTTTGTGGTTGCATCCTGGAGCACTGGAGGCAATTCCATGCTTTTAAGCCTCATCTCTAACTGAAGCAGCCTGTGACCTACTGACTGGGCTTCTCACTGTCACAGAACAGGAAGAGTGCTGCTCCTGTTCGTCTATTGGTCATTCCAGTCCTCCTTCCTTGGTGGTCGCCTTCTTTCCCTAAGTCCTCACTCAACTCAGTTTCATCTTTCGTCAGGGCTTCTTGGCATATAATGTCAGCGAAAGGCTTTTCTATTCAGCATTTCAAATCTGTTCACCCTACTGGATCATAATTTCTTTTGGCTTAAGTATTTGCTTCTATTATTCATATTGGAACATTGTTCTTACCCCAACCTGTTCTAGGACATGGTACATTTTTATTAATGGATTAGCTTGTGCATAAAAGAAAGATTTTTCAGCTCTTGATCAATTAAATAAAAGAATACAATTTGACTTCTTCCAACCTAAACAACGGATCCTTTCTCATTGGTTTCTTTCCACACTTCCATTCTAGACATCGAAGAAGAAGAAGAAAAATGATACAGTGAAGGTAAGGCTAGGAATAAAGAAAGAGAAACATAATTAGAAAAACAAAAAGATAATTGTGGTAGTAGCAGAGAATAACTAGGGGTAAGTGGAATTTGCAAAAATATATTCAGTGAAATCATTGCAAAGCCTGAATATCTTATTTTTTTTAATCTCGTACTTGATACAATTCATTTTCATTCTTGTTTACAGAAACATTGGAAACAACTATGATTATGTGTTCTGATTAATTTGCATCGCTTCCTCTTCTAATGTGTTTCTAAAATTGTTTGGTCCTTGAGCCTTATAAAAACGATTGCCCCAGATTTTGAAAACATTGTGTGTCCATTAACTACAGAACCTGTATCCCCACCTTAATGAAGTGCCTGCCAGGGTAAATATGCATTATTTATGCTGAGGATACTATGCTGAGTATGGTAAGAACAAGACAGAAGAAAACAAAACCACATGAGTTTTAAAGAAGAGTGCGGACTTACAACTAGCAACACCAGAAACCGCTCTCTGTTCTCTAGTTCTTCCCCAAAAGTAGAGAATCCACCGAACTGCAGAGGGAAGGACTGTAGTCAAAAGAAGGCCTTTTGTTTCATGAATTCAATCCACACAGCTAGGAAACAACCGAAGCGTTTCCATTCACATTTCCCCAGATTTCCCTCCCGTGGATTTCAGGGACGTGTGCATTCCAAATGCAGGGCCCAGGGCTGGCTTCCTTCCGCCCAGCAGCTGGGAGTCTCTATGTGAAGTAGCAGGATTTCTCCATCCTTGATCATCCGGGGGGAGCCACTTCTCACGCTCCTCTGTGTCCCTTCTTCAGGGTCCCTCCTGGGTTTTTCCCTATCCCACAGATACCTCTGTCTTCATGTAATGCACTTTCCCTCCTTTTGTAGAAGTATAGCTGACAGCTATGCAGACTAAAGGGATTTTGTTCATATCAGGTGTTTCTAAATCCCTGAATCTCAAAGACTAAGGGCATAATTTTTGTGTCTTATAAACAGCACTACAGGATGGTGGTGAAGGTTGCTGTGTGTCCCTCCTCCCAGCTCTCTTTCTCTCCAGATGTGAAGCAGGGCACCTTTTCTATTAGAGCCCATCTGACGCAGTGGCCCCTCTGGAAGATTCCAACCGGTGTCCACAAGGTGGGAAGTTTCAAATTTCCTGCATGTTCAACATACAGAGGTCCTGACACAGGGCATAGCTTTCACAATTGATCATGAGTTCCAGGACACGGAAACAGACAGTGGCATTACTTACAGAAACAGATAACAAAGCGACAACCAGTGTGGCTTGTGGTACTAAAAAAATGATGCTGTATGGTGTAGTTCGTCCAAAGAAATCCAACAGATAGAAAAAAATCACAGAGAATGTGGTGATCTAAAGGAAATACAAATCTCCGTGTTAATTGCTCTGAATTAACTTCTTTCTTTCTTCTTTCTTTCTTTCTTTCTTTCTTTCTTTCTCATGGCCAGCTCAGCCTGCCCTGGGGATGGGGCTGGCACAGCCCTTGGTACCAAGGATCGAACTGCAGTCCCTGTGGTTGCCTAAGCAGGCACTTTAGACCACTGAGCCATCTTGCCAGCCCCTCTGAATTTCAATCTATGTTACCAATTGAATGACTCTGTTTGAAGATGCATACATTCTAAACTTCAATTTCAGCCTCACATCCAAACTGAAGCTAATGCATCTCTGTTAATACTTTCTCTTAGAGACATAGAACTTATTTTTGGCCTAAAGCATCACACATGATACATCACTGGACAAACCTAGA
This sequence comes from Capromys pilorides, assembly GCA_004027915.1. Classification (NCBI taxonomy): domain Eukaryota; kingdom Metazoa; phylum Chordata; class Mammalia; order Rodentia; family Capromyidae; genus Capromys; species Capromys pilorides. Next base: position 26,590 of record PVKN010005209.1, read on the forward strand.
ATCTGATTTATAAACTTTAATCATAGAAAGGAAAAATAAATTTGATATGTATTGTTTCTTGGTATTGACATTCAAAATAAGCAATAATATAGGGAAAAACTGAAACAGCTAAGAAGAAAAAAATCAACCAACAATTAAATGAGATTTTTGGTTCGTTGTATGAAAGGAGAAAAATAAATGTTTAGCGACTTAGAGTGATTTAAGCAAAAATACTGAAATGCAAAAATTCATGGACACGAGAAAGTTATGGGCACATCTAAAGCACTCAGATCCTGTCTTCTAAAGCCCTGTGATAATTTCCTAAAAGTTTTTGAACTTTTAGTTTCTTTGTTTTCTAAATCAGCATCTTTTTTAAGGCTGTTGGAGTATTTTTCCTAAAAAGCTTATCTCTAATATTTGTTTTCAGAGCTATAGACTCTGTGGCTACCTGCAGCATGTAGAATAAATTATTAACTAATTAATTAATTCATTCATTCATTATGTACAGGGTCTCGTTATATAGCTCAGACTCATAGAGATCCTCCTGTGTCAGCCTCCCAAGCACTGGGATTACAGGTGTGCACCACCAAGCCAGGTTTCAGAGGCCAGCCCTGCGCAGGACTGGCATGGCATGTGGTACTGGGGATAGAATCCAGGTCCTTGTGCTCACCAGGCAGGTACTCAGACAGCTGAACTGCATCCCCAGCCCTAGAATAAATTTTTGAGCACATCCATGAAAGCCAGCCACAATGACAAGCAATATTTTCACTATGTGCTGACGACCTGCCCAAGTTGACATGCATTTCCTGTCCTTATTCAACAGCACACTGGTGCTAGCTCTTAGGATGAGTCTCCCCTCTGTCCTTTCCACTTTTCTATTCATCCGTTATGTTCTAGTCATATCATCATGCTTCTCCGTATGTTGAGATCTGACTCTGCTTCTGCTGTCGCTTTGTAAATGAAATCTTTGCCCTCAGTTTCACAGCTAGCTCCCTGCCGGTGTCACAGAGCTCTTTATGTGAAGCAGATTCCAATACGGAGTGTTGTGGGCTTCCTTGTGATTATGTAGGCTAATATGGAAAATAACTGTCAATCATCTTCATGCTGCTTTACTAAGTGGCTGTTTGTTGCCTGTTTATCCTTTGCAAACTCTTTCAGAGGAGACTAACTTGTCTTTTCCTCTAGCTGATCAGTCCCCGTTTGTGAAGCACCATATCAGTCAGTCAATACTGAATTAATAATTCACCTTTTGGCACCCTGAAATCACAGGAATTAGAGTTCATACTCACAAATTACACAAGCTTTCCTTTTACTTTATAAAAGAGAAATATGTCCTTATGGAATGGGCTCTCAGAACAGCATTTGGATAAATAAATTTTAGCTTTTTGTGTTAGTAATATAATTTGGAAATGCATAAATCCTGGAGGTCTTTGGATTTGCTTCTTTTTTCAGTGAAGCAGGATGTAGAGAATGTCCAGGATTCTTCTAGCTCAGTATTTTATAGTTCTAGAAACAACATGGTTATTTTTTAAAGAACACAAACACAAAAATATGTTAAAGGTGCAAATGAAAAATATTTTAGACTACTGTATGGACTTGTAATTCTAATGAGGAAAAAAATGTAACGTACTATCTTATTAAATATATAATTGAACAAGAAATATACTTACAACATAAAAACAAAATGACCAAATGCCACTATTTTTTCTTCCCTTACGGAAAATGAAGGAAATCACATACATGAGGAAGATGAGTGACATGGCATAACCAATGACACATGGGATCTGAAAACAACAAGAATTGTGACCTTAGTTATAGGCAAATGCAACCCAAGGAAAAACTGGCGCTCATAGACATTGTCACAGCTCAGGACTTCATAGTTATTTAATTTATGAACGTGAACTATCCATCAAAAAAGTATCTTCAGATTTTTCCATTCAATTGTACACAAACACATTCGATTTGTGAATACTGTCACTTACTTGAAGAGCATGTAGGAGGACTGTAAATACGGCCTCGTGGAAGTTTAAAACGTAGTCCATAAGGTACATGAAAAGGAAGATGGAGATGTAGAGGGGCACGTCCACCAGCGCCTGCCCAAGCCAGTAGGCAGAGGGGACGAGGCCCGAGATCCGAAGCTGCGACCGCATTTTGCCCTGCACAGGAGACCACAGAGACACAGAGTGGTTTTCCGTTTTGAATTTTAAGAAAATGTGGATTAAGCTAGTCAATATTCAAACAGCATCTTGATTTGTGATGATTGCGGATTCTAGCTGCAAATGCTAACCGACTAAGAGGTAAGGAGCGTTTATGGACATAAGAATGAGGAGGCTGGTGCAGCGGAGGATGACGACGACGTTACCACCTCTGTAAGGGTGCGCAAAAGAATCCCCATAGCAACCAAAGCCTGAGCATTGCGGGAAAAGGAATAGTGATTTCCTGACTTACCGGGTGGTGGGTGCGGGTGGGACTGGAAATACCCACCTTAGGGACTGATGTCCCAACGTGGAGGTTTTGCCTTGCCTGTAACTTTCCCTGTTCCTTTCTCTATCTAAAGCACTAAATGTAATGTATGAGTAGCCTAAAAACACCATATATAAAACACATAATTGCATTTAATAAGTCTAATTATGTATGCTATATATTTATGCATTATAAAATTATATTGAAATATTATATACGGTAATATAAATTGTTTTGTATAATACATGAACAATAATATGTCATTGGAATACAGAGTTATTGTGTATAGTATTTGTAGTGGCTGACACACTGTGTCAACTTGGTTCCCTTCTGGTGGGGACAGAAGGCCGGCCTTAGGATGCAATGGGCCTGCCCCAGAGTGACTCAGCACAAGGAGACCGAACCAAGGGGCTGAGGAAGGGGTCGAACCTCCACTTCCTGGGAGGAGCTTCAGTCTTCGCCGTGGCTTGGACTTCACTGCGTAGCTTGCAGCACAGACTTTTCACCCTCTGGCCTAGATCCTTCAGCGTCCGTGGCAGACTCTTCAGTGTCCATTGCAGACTCCAGTCTTCCATGACAGACCCATTGGCTGATGAATAGAGATGTGCATGGGGCACTGCAGTGAACTTCAGACCTTGGGACTGAATTCTTCAGGCTGGGGTGTGCAGACGCCCTCTGCGCGCTTCCTCATCTGACTCTGCGGCTGACTGCTGTAAGCCAGTCTTGTAATTCCTTAGACATTGTATATTTTGTGATAATGTCTGTTCCTTATATCTGTTCCTCTAAGTAAAACTCTAATACAGTATTTTAATCCCAAATTGTACAAATTACATAAAACATTCTATGCATACTACATAGTGTATAATTAACATGTTATTGTTCTCATAGTAGTATAATAATATGATTACACGTTATTATGTAATGTATACTATACATTATTAAATATAAGATCATATAATATATAATTATATATCATGTATTAATTATATAAACAATTGCTTTATCTTTTAATCTGAATAAAATAAGTTTGGGTAACCATTCCACAGGCTTCCACGCAGATATTTTTTACCTATCTAAATATATGTGTTTGTGGATAAAAGTAGAAATGAAAGTATATTTCTATTTCTAGAAATAGAAATATATTTCTTGCCATTTTCTATTCTTCAAAACTGTTAAAATTTATTTATTTATTTATATATTTATTTGGTACAGGGTCTTGCTATGCAACTCAGACTTGTAGCGATCCTCCTGTTTCAGCCTCTCTAGTGCTGGGATTACAGGCGTGCATCACCACACCACTCCTGGTCTCAGTGGCTGGCATGGCATGTGGTATTGGGGATTGAACCTAGTTCCTTGTGCTTGCCAGGCAGGTGCTTAGACTGCTGAGCTATCTTCTCAGTCCTTTTTTTGTCATTTTCCTTTAAACTTTATTTGTCTATGTAATGGCCAGCTCAGCCTACCCTGGGGGTGCAGCTGGTGCAGCATGTGGTGCTGGGGATCTAACCGCGGTCCCTGCAGTTGCCTGAGCTTGCCTAAGTAGGCCCTTTAGACCGCTGAGCCATCTCACTGGCCCCTTTTGTTGTATTCTGAAAAAATATGCTAAATTACATATTTTAAAACTGCTTGTCAGTGTGATTTTCACCTGAATATGTTAAAACAACTCAAGACATTTTGAATTTTAAAGAAAAATGCTTTTAAAAATATTTAAATTCATTTCTTTCTCTTTGTAAAATTCATTTCTTTATGGGCTCTATTAAATGAGGTAATTTGATCCTAGGGTTCCCATCAGTTTTTTCCTAACACCGTTCTCCCTACATCAGACCCCCGAGTGAGGAAGGAGAAGGGGGAGTGATCTTAGGTTACTGCAGGTTGATTCAGTAGAGCTTTCTGTGCTACTTGTGGCATAAAAGTATAAAAGAGTGACCATAGATTCTGTCTTGAAAGCAGGAAGTTTGGGATATCCATGGAAACGCAGAGAGGGGAGCGTGGATCGGCCCTGAAGGCCATATGGGGCTAAATTAGAGATTTGCGTTAAACTCAGATTTGTGCACCTCTAGCTGGATTTGAAATCTTCGGAGGCAGAGGAACTTGCCTCGGAGGGAGTACTACCAGCATGAAAAGACGGGTAGAGTGAGAATTTCTCAAGTTTAGAAATTGTGTAGAGGAAGAAGCACCTCCAAACAAGACAAAGAGAGGGGACAAAGTCTGAGGAGAGACCCCTTATAACGGGGGTGTAACAGAAGCCCAGGGCTGAAGTGCACATGCGGTCGGCCGGCCTGCATGCCTGCCTGCCTGCCTGCCTGCCTGCCTTCTTCCTTCCTTCCTTCCTTCCCTCTTTCCTTCCTTCCTTCCTTCCTTCCTTCCTTCCTTCCTTCCTTCCTTCCTTCCTT
>PVKN010005210.1:0-13559 GCA_004027915.1 Capromys pilorides
TACACAAGGGCATCTCAAAATTAAACAATGCTCAAATGTGCAAAACTGTCAACCTTTCATTTGAGAAGAGCTCTTGGGACACCTCCTCAAGAAAAGCCTCCTGGGCAACTGGCTCCTGGTGATTCATTGCACTGTTTTCAGTCATCTTGTTACTCAGAAGCTGCTGCAGCCATGGCTCCACAGGACGCCATCCCGGAGTTTGCTGTCCTTCCCATGATGCTGATTCTACAGCCATGCAGAATGCAGAAGTTGTGGAGCCACTGAGGCTGCCACCCCGGCTTCAGAGGAAGGCCATGGAGGCCAGGCCAAGAACCCTGAGAAGGCAGTGCATAAAGCCAGGGAACTGCAGTGGAGATCTCAGGAAGTCAGAGGTCACAATCTGCTGAGGAGGCTGTGAGTAGATCCAGTCTAAGACAAGGCATGTGGCAGTCATGTCAACTCAACTTGAGGAAGTACCACCTGGAAGATTGGTACTCAGTGTGTGTGGATGACTGGTGCGTCACTGAGAAAGCTGAGGGGGAAACCTGCCATGGATACGAGTAGTACCAACCAACAGGCTTGTAGTCAGGAGGGAATAGAGGGGAAAAAAATAACTGTTTCCATTTTAAGAGAAGTTCACTCTCCACCATTGCCTCTGGACAACTGTCCCCAGTTTCTTTTTTTCTTTTCTATTCTTTCTTTCTTTCTTTCTTTCTTTCTTTCTTTCTTTCTTTCTTTCTTTCTTTCTTTCTTCCTTCCTTCCTTCCTTCCTTCCTTCCTCCTTCCTTTCTTTTCTTTTCTTTCTTTCTTTCTTTTTTTTTTTGAGACAGTGTCTCACTATGCAGTTCAGGGTGGCCTGGAGCTTGCTTTTGTAGACCAGGCTGGTCTCAAACTCAAACTGACCGTCCTGCCTCAGTTTCTTAGTCATGACAATGAAAACTCATACAGGCAACTCTAGGCAAGCAATTTTCCTTCAGGCAAGCTTACAGTCCTTCTACCACTACTGTATCATCCAGCTATCAAGAGCCAAGAATCTTCTGCTTTTGTTCCTAAAGGCATCCTGTGGACTTGCCAGCTTCTCTTTATTTTTTTAAATTTTATATTAGGGAAGGATCTACAGGGTGTTCAGGATCTCACTATTAGATCAGACTCAGGTCTGGGGATATAGCTCAGCAGCATAAGCGCCTGCCTGGCAAGTACAAGGTTCAGAGTTCCATCCCGAGTATCACAAAAATAAATAAATAAATAAATAAATCGGTCTTATAGTGCTCCACCTGTTAAGAGCCTCCCAAGAGCTGGGATTATAAGTGTGCACCACCATGCCCAGTCTCAATTGCTGTCTTAGTGCTCCACAGGGGCAGGGCTGGCACAGCGTGCCTGCTTCTGATGCTGTAAGATTATGAAATAAATCCCCTTGTATAATTATATATATAATATATAATATATAGTTTAATATATATTAATAAATAGATACATACACATATTTTATATATAAAAATATATACATATATAATATTATATACATTATTTGTTTCTGTTTATTTAGAGAAGGAACCCCTTAACTAATACAGAGACCATAGGGGTGTGACTAACTATACCCTCTAGAACACACTTGTTCCCACCAAGTGCCCCCTATAAGATTCCAGGCATGGAGCTTAACATTTAACCTTCTGTGTTTTTGTCTTGACTTGATCTTATTTTTATCTATTCACTTTTGGGATGGGAACATCTATCTTTGTATTTTAGGATTATGTAGCATAGTTTAGATTTTCATAGAGGTTCACATCTGAGATTTTGCCTTGAGTCTCAGAAGACACTTTGAAGTTCCGAAAATGCTAGCATGTTGAGACCTTTCATGAAGAGGTTACTGAGGTCTTGGTTGCATGTAGGATAGCTGTGCGTGTGAGGTGGAATTGCTATCTTGTGATTGTGTTTCTTTGAATCTTAAGTATAGTGTACATTTGGGAGTCGTGTTGACCACGGATGGAATGTGGTGGTTAAGCTTAATTGTCTCAAATTCATTGGCTTGGAAAGTCTTCTAAGGGGTTAGTAAAGCATTTCTCCTGGTGTGTAGCTAGGTCACGGAAATGTGACTTTGGGTACTATACATGATCCTTGCTTCCTTCTTTCTTGTCACTCTTCTTGGGCGGTGCTTCTCAGCCACTGTGAACTGGACAGCATTGCTCCACAACATCCTTCTGCCAGGATGCTTCTGCCTGTAAGCCTGAAACCATAGACTCAATCCTGTGCTACCACGAGCCAAGCTAAACTTCTCCTCTGTTAAGCTGTTGATGTTGAGCATTGTATCTCAGTGATGGGAGAATTTACGTGGCAGACACCACAAAATGAAAAAGCAAAATGCTCCGGAATTGAGTAGATTCTGGTTGGCCTAGCATCTTACAGATCTGTCACCAAGCCTGAAACAAGCAGTGCTGGCTACCTCTTGTTGTGGGGAAAGGTGTGTGGACTGCCCATATTCTTGGAGTGTTGACCCCAAGCTCCAATACAACTGCTCAAATAACAAGGCAGGTGGTGGCAGCAGGGTAGGGGTTTCTTCTCAGAAGTATAAGGTAGGGATGCTGATAATATCACTGACAGAAGAAAAACTACCAGTGGACATCCCTGTCATGAAAGGTTATAAGGAACAAAATTGAGTATTTTAATATCCCAGTGCAGTGTCTCAAAGCAAGTATACACCGCAGATAACGAGGTACAAGATAACATGTGCCATGCATAGGTGCAGTGAACTGCATCAATGTGTTGAAACTGCTATGACCAGCCCTCCCTTTCTCCACTGTCTACAGGCTTGGAGCCTGTGTAATTTAAGAACACAAATACCATGAAATAGATCATCGTGTGGGTTCTACATGTACTTGATAATTATTCGGGAATTTGAGTTGGTGTTCTTTGTTCGTTTATCTTAGTATGAGTATATGAGTTCTTAAGACTCATCAAAATTTCAAGTCCAGAGGAAGGCAACACACTTTGAGACTGTGGGGTGAGCCTGACTGGCTTCTGCAGGGCACACACATGTGTGTATGGGGTGTGTGCTTAAAGGATATGGACACATCCAGCTAGGCTATGCACTTCCCACGTACCCCAGCCCTCACTATTCTCTAGTTTCACTTTCGAGGTCCTCTAAGCTGTGATCTCTTGCTGTTGGCATTATCGGTCTGTGGGAATGGACAGGTTTTTGTTGTACACGGTTGTCCTGTAGGTTTCATGATGTTCGGTGGCTTCTCTCCAGTCTACTGAGACTCAGACCTCCCCTCTCTCTTACCCTTTCTTTAGTATTCAGGGTCTTCCTACCATGGGAAGCTGTCCAACTAGCCCCACCTCTGAGGGCTTCCCACAACCAGGACAATATCAAATCCCACTGCCCTCATAAGACATGAGAATGACACATAGCTCTCCTTCATTCTTCCTCTTCTCACTTTGGTCTTGAGTTCCAGTTCTTCTGAGTTCCATGCAGATCCTGCCTGCCTTGCAAACCATTGTTTCCCTAGGTCCTAGTGGATGGCACCACCATGCTACTCCCATGATATCCCTTCATAAAGCCTGTCCTCACCAGTTGTCAGAGAAGCATCCAATCACATGACACCTCCTTACTTGGAGTTGTCCTGATGTCCTCTCTATCTCCACGTGGCTTAGCACCATGTTCACCCTAGCAATGGCCTTGACCTCTATCCACGGCTCCTCCTTGCTTTCTTCTAGCCCAAAGGTTTCTCTTGTATCTCATCTGCCCACTACAGAACCCAGAGCCAGGCATGCAGTAGACACTCAATAAGTGCCTGTTGGGCAGACAGAAATGAGGGAGTGAGCACAGGCGTGACTGGACGCCCGTCACTGAGAATGCGGCTTCTGCTAAGAAGCTCCTGAGAGAGTCCAGTTGTTCCTCCAGTCAGGAGAACAATTTTGGCTTCAGTTCCGTCATTGATTCCGTGGACAGCGGCCCATTTCTGCCACTTCCTTGACCTTTATGTTCTTCTAGGCTGAGCCACGGTGCTAGGGCGACTTTAGCCATCACTTTTGCTTCTGTGTTTCTTCTATTCTTCCAGGTGTAAGGAGGAATACGGAAGGCATCTGGGAAGGTGGCAGCAGAGATAGGAATAGATTCCAGATTCTATTTTTGGTCATTGCTGGAACCTTGCAATTGCCTCCACCAGAGGTAATGGGAAAATGAATAATACACATGCATGTATCCTATACACATACATAGAAAAATTAATATATTATATTCATGTATTTACATACATACTAGTGTTAGTATAGTATGCATTAGGTGATATGCATGCCTAGATTTCTAAGAGAATTACAAAAAAGGAAGATGACTTTAAATTTCTTCATGGACTTCCTTAAAGGCCTCCTGATGGCCAATCCTCCCAGCCCTGATGAAGCGGCACTCTGCTGCTTGTCATTCTGCAGGAACACATGGGAGCTCCATGCAAATTCCACAGGCAAAGGCTCCTCTGTAGCTCATGCCAGCTGCTGAGCACGGTGGGAAGCGCTCAGCCCAGGATGCAAGAAGGAAAAGCCCAAGAGGGAAGGAATAGCTCAGGAGCTACTATCCTACCAAAAAGAAAGGAAAGCAAGCTTTCTGCCAGGAAACAAAAACCAAGCACAGCATGGGAATGAAACTCATGGCTAATGAGAAGATGCTACATTAAACTTAAAAAGAATTTATTGATGAATTTAACTAACTACATTAGCATGTATAGTGGGAACGTTAGAGCTTTTCACATCAGCACAAATAGTTATCAATGATCAGATTCTCAAGAGTATTTAACTGATATGTGCGTTGTTGATGTGTGGTAAAATGTTGAACCGTGCATACTGATAATAAGGAAAACTCACTAATTCTGTGTCACCCTCACATTGCGGTGTCCCTATTAATTGAGTTCAAGCGTCAGTAGGTTTCAGCATATATTTCAGTAAACAACTATTGGAATACAAATTACTCCAAAGCAAGGGGTCAAGAGTAACAATGATGTCTTCTTTCTTGTGATTCTGTGGATTGGGCAAGTGGGCTTGGCGCCTGGCTTTGCTGGAGGTCACTCACATGTCATTATTTAGCTGGGAACATCAACCAGGTCCTACAAGGTGGCCTCACTCACACAGCTCTTTCACCCCTGCTTCTCTCATATCCAGGGCTTTAGGGCTCCCTTTCAAATGTGGTCCTGGTTCTCCCCAAGATTACACCAGGTTCCATGCTGGTTGCCTCAGGGCAGCAGTTCTTGAAGAGGGAAGTGGACCTTCTGCTTAACCTAAGGCTAACAGGATCTAGTTTTCTATTGGTCAAAGGAAGTCACAATTCTACAGATGTACAAGAGCACAGAAGCTGCTACCATTTTCCGTTGGTCACAATTTGGAGGACAGATTTCTCCAACAGTCTTACTTTCAGAGCTTTGATGGAGCCTCAGGTTAATTTCTACACTAACTTCGGAGACTTCATTGCACGAGGGACCCAGGAACCAGCAATCCAAATATCCCAAGTTCAAGTCCAGTCTTCGTTCTCTTTGTGTCTCAGTTAATTTTCTCTCCTTGCTGAGGGAAAAAATATCCAATTCCAAAAACTGAGGGAGAAGAGGTTTACTTAGCTCAGAGCTTGTGGAAGATTCAGTCCACAGCCAGCTGGCATGGTACAGGGTCTTGGTGCAGCGCAAGGCAGCGGAGGAAAGCAAAAGCAACAAGAGCCAAAATGGGGGCACTCAAGCCTCTTTTCCTCCCTTACGCTGTAAGCAGGCTTCTTGCCCAGGGAGGGTGTAGCACTCACACCATCTTCATGCCCTCCTCTCCCAGAGGTTGAGCTTGTTCACACGTGAGGCCCCTGACCCCCTGCTGTGTCACTTAGCTAAATTTCTAAACTTCTCAAGTTGACTTGGGTTCCAGCTTGACTTTCTATGACTTCACTTCACTCCACTTAGGTCCTTACTGACTCTTTTCTGCTCCTTCTTGCCAAAACCCTTGTCCCAGGTTGGACTTCAATCATGCATAATAAGATAGAAAAGGAGCGGGCTTTGAGGAGGAAGGAAGGCACAGGCTATGTCAGGCGCTGCCGTGATGCTTCTGCCTCCACTACAAATCCACCAGACCAATTATTCTTAGAATTTCTTTAAAGCAAGCAAGAGAGTGGAAAATAAGTAGCCTGCTACCCATACAGCGAGTCAGTGCCTACTTTCTAGATTGTTTTAGACATGACCTAGCTCCGTATGAACTTGAAAGACTTCTTAACCAAGTCCTAATGACTCTTTGTCAGAAAAACAAAATTTAGAAATGATGGTTCACGTTGGCAGCACACATACTAAAGACATCAGACAAGACCGAGATTTCATTTAGCAAATAATTTAGACAGAGAACGGGCCAATTAATGAGATGGCATTTGAATATATTTCTTCATCATTGTTAGATGATCTGATGAAATAGGTCACAAGGTTCTGTTCTCCACTTACTGAGTTTCTACAGTATTGTTTTAGCCTTTCATAGCAGCCTAGAAGGCTGCAGTACCCCGGCAAGGTGTTCTCTGCTTGTGACCCATGCAGGGATGCTACTGCAGAGATACTCAGAAGAAGGATCCAGAACTTTCAGCTCAGTAGATGGACCTGAGGCTTCTCCACAACTTGGACTCAAAACTATGAGACACACATAAAATATAAGACATCTGATCCCCGGGGATTCATCATCTACCCAATACTCAAAAGCTACTGAATAAACAATAAGCTTTAAAATAACTGCCATCTATAGTGTAAGCTAGAGATATGGCTTAGTAACTTCTCTAGTGGCTGAGATAAAATACCAGCATCCAGGGTTCAGGGAAGAAAGGTGAACGGAAGCTCACAATTAGCAGAGATTTCAGTCCGTAAGTGGTGGGCTCCAAGGCAGGGTGGCTTGGTAGAGGGACATTTCAGCGGAGAAGTAGTCTATGGTGGGCAGAAGGCGGCAAAGCAGCAAAGTAGCAAGTGGCCCTGAGAGCAGCTTCTCTATGTCCCCTATGGTGTCCCCAGGCTACTCTTACAGTTGGCAGCACTTAGGGCCAGGGAGTGCCTTCCCTTTATCTACATCCACAACTACGCCAGAACCATCACTTGACTAATTCAGCAACCACACACCTCTGATCTCAGGATCACACACCCTAGGTCCAGTCACCTCTGGAGAGTTCCACGCATCACCACGTGAGGCTTTGGGGAGATAGCTGACCACAAACCCTAACAAAGTATCTGTCAGTTCGAAAAATAATTTTTCCAAAAATATCCTGATAAAAATATTGACATCATAGTGTTCTACTGTTGCAGCGTGTTGCTTACCAGTAATGCTAGGCAGTGGCTGCTTGTATTTTATTTTATTTTATTTTATGCATGTAGGACAGGAGATACAGTGTCTACAGAATCTCACTGTGTAGATCAGACTCGCAGTGATGCTCCTGTTTTCAGTTTGCCAAAGTGCTGGGATTACAGGCGCGTGCCACCACACACAGTCTCAGTCACTGTCTTAGCGTACCCCAGAGGTGGGGCTGGATCACATGCTGAGGATCAAACCTCGGCCACTGCGCTCTGCCGAAGCAGGTACTTTAGTCTGCTGAGCTATCAGGCTTGCCCTCGGCTGCTTGTAATGTGAAGACGTCAACACAGTGGAACAAACACAGGATAATAAGGCCACCTGTCTCCTCTACCACTTGTACCAAGACTTCCCTCAAATGTCTTAATCTGACCCAATCCTATCTGTGTAACTCTCTGCCATTTCATTTTCTGTATGTTTTCTTCCACTAGATTTTGTTTTGTTTTTCTCTTTATGTTCTCTGTTCTTGTCGTTCAAGGAAAGGAAATGAAAAGAGTTCTTTCCTGGGAGGTTGCCGTGGGGTGCTGCACATTTCTCTTTACAGTGGTCTTAAGATAGAGCCTGGGGTGTGGGAAATCTGTATATTTTAGTCTCCATGGACACGCAGTCTCCCTTGTCTAGTTCAAGCCCACACACATCCTTCTTTTCTCTGAACTAGGGCTGGTTTATAGTCACTAGGGCCAACTTGTCATTTAATTGCTTGCGACCTCTTTCATTTACATTTCACCCAACTGGGTCTCCCAGTTGAGTCCAAATTACTTGTTAGGGAGAATGGGAGAATGAACATAAATAATGCATTTTATTTTCGTATTCTTTGCAATTCTAGGTGTTTATTACACCTATTTAATGGTCAGCATTGTGGCTCCACTTATCAGTAATCATACAGACATGAATAAAATAGATGGTTTAATTTAAGCAACATATTAAAACCATAAAGCAGAACTTTCCTCCCACAATATCCAACAAAATAGTCTGGCACTTATAGAAATAAAGACCATTTGCCAACTACAGCCAAAATAGAGAAAAGTCCAGTATTATAAGTTTTCCACAGCGGTGACCAAAAAGTGAAAGAGAAGATTCTGGACCGAGCATGAGGCAGGGTTACCCGGGGCACTGCACTGAGATAGAGGGTTCTCACTAACACCCACACACTTGGGGAGAGGCAAAGGAGAGGTGTTTTCAACTTCTGCCCAAGGGATGGTGACAGTCACTGCATGGTGGAAACAAACACAAAAGAGAACAATAACAAAAGAGAATAAGATGGAACAGCTCCTCCCAGTTAGCAATGAAAGACTCAAGGCTGAGGGATGGGTTTGCATCCCACCACCCTTCACGGAGAGGAGAATCTCTCCCCTCCAGGGTGCATGCACCTTAGAACCAGGACGTGTGTCAAGGGACTGAGGAATCCATCTCTGTCACACCAAGGGACTGAGGAAGCCATCTCTGTCACACCAAGGGACTGAGGAAGCCATCTCTGTCACACCAAGGGAGCCTTCCCCGGCCACCACGGCTCCCTTTTGCTTCTAGGAACGTGGACAGAGGACTGGAGAGTGAGGGACATGGACGCAGCACTCAAGCCAGGGACAGCTGGACACCAGTGCACTGAGATCTGGATACCTCCAGAGCGACCCAGGGGAACAGCCCCTTCCTAGCTCCATTCCTTCTTTTCACATTCCCATTCTTTCCCTCAGAACAGCAAGACTGCTTAAGTGCCCAGTGAAGTGAGTTGATAAGAGAAGGATGGAAACCCAGCACCAATTACCCGGATCTCAAAGACAAGTTTTGGGACACAATGCAAACATCTTGGATGTGCCAGGTACCCCGGGGTCTTCCCTTTATGATGTCAACTCTGAGTCCCTGGCTGAGACCTTTAGCTGGTATGCTCAGTCAGGGTCACAGCTCCTCTGTCCTGCCTGCCCCACCCTCCTCCTAGTGGCTTTACTTAGGGTACCTCAGGTGAAGTCAGTAGTCACAGCCAGCAACAGATCTGTCCCGGGCACCAGTGGGCCTTGGGAGAGCCCGGAGACATGCTCCGTGTCTTAGTTACTCTTCTCTCGTTGCTGGGACAAATACCTGACACCCAAAATGAGGGAAGGAAAGGTTCATTTAGCTCATGGTTACTGGAGGCTTCAGTCCATATTCGGCTGGCTCCAAGCCAGAGTGGCACATGGCAGAGGACAACCTTTCCTGGTGGCAGCAAAGAAGAAGAATGCAAAAGGAGGAGTAGCAGCCGCTCACGCAGTTCACTTCTCTTCCTTGCTTACACTGCAATGCAAATCACCTGTCCCAGGGAGGTGCACCACCCATTCCCACAATAATCAAGTACAAATTTCAAAAGCCAGGGCTGGAGAGATAGCTCCATGGCACAAGTGCCTACCTGGCAACTGCAAGGTCATGGGGTCGAACCCTTGTCCCATGGGGGGAAAAAAATCAGAAGCTGCCCCATGACTGCGTGAGGCTTTAGGGGGATACCTATACACAAACCATAACTCTCCACTCCTGGCGGTGGGCGAGGGCACCGCTGGGCTCCTTGCTCCACACAGCGCCACCCTGCCCACAAGCCAGCATCTGGCTGCAGCTGTGAAGCGCTGAGTAGGGGAAGCCGGCTCCAGGCATCCTGGACTGTGCCTGGCCCGTGCACTGTGGGCTTTACAATTCAACTGTGCTGCAGCATGTGACATCACACCCTCCCGGCTTGCTGTAGCTCTCAGGATCCGTGTCTTTTGCAGAGGTGTGGATGTGGGTACCAGGCAGTGCTGGAGTAAAGAGGCTGAGTCATGATGCTAGGAGGAAGCACCAAGTGACACGAAGCCCCCACTCAACCTAGAGCGAGCGGGGCTACCAACTCTCCCAGGAAGGGGCCAGGACGTAGACAAATGAGACACCAACGTCCCCACCTCCCATCTCTGCCACCACTGCTTACCTTGGCCTGTGTGGTACGAAAGTCACCTTAGTCAATGTACAAATGAATACTTTAAGAAACTGGCATTAGTTTTGAAATGATTTTCAATTGCCATGAAAATTAGCTTTTGATATTTTCAAAAACCGCCTGACATTGTAAAAGAGTTTCTTAGTACTTGGGGGGCACAGAGAACTAGCTGGTGGCTTGACTTTGCCCACAGATTGTCATTTTGCAATTCTTGGCATAAAGAATGTTCTTCTCAAAGTCTCATATTCAGGCATTGAAGAGACATTAGCATTGTTCCCGACAATGGGATGAAGAACAATAGAGGTTATATTCCAACCTGTTTCCCTGATGTTATTCAACACTGTTGGATTTTATAGTGAAAATCATAAAACAGACTTCATTAAACAATAATTTTCAAATTATTACTGACTTCTCCACCGAGGAGGGCTTTGGAGGCTACAGTCTGTATGTGAACCCAGCTGCACTGCGTGCTTGTTGCTGAGATGGCACTGGACCATAGAGGAAACTGGCCATGGTGGACTCAGGGCTGGTGGCCCTCCACGTAGCACCTAAGGGTGGGCTACAGGAAGGAGGTGAAAGGCAAGATCACAGTATTTAATCCAGATTCCTGGATTAAATACTGAAAGTGTCAACTTGGCCATAGCATATGGAAGACTTT
Source organism: Capromys pilorides (assembly GCA_004027915.1). Lineage (NCBI taxonomy): Eukaryota > Metazoa > Chordata > Mammalia > Rodentia > Capromyidae > Capromys > Capromys pilorides. The sequence continues at coordinate 10,899 of PVKN010005210.1, forward strand.
AGATTACTGGTACCTACCTGTTTAGAGCCTTACATTTCCTTTTTTAAAAATGCATTTGGTACAGGGTCTACAGGGTGTTCAGGGTCTCGCTACATAGACCAGACTGGTAGTGATCCTCCTGTTTCCATCCTCCCAAGTGCTGGGATTACAGGCCCACACCACCACGTCCAGTCTCAACCACCTTCTCAGCATGCCCTGGGGGTGGAGCTGGCATGGCATGCCAGGGATCGAACCCGGGCAGCTGCATTCTGCCTAATCAGGCGCTTTAGGGCGCTGAGCTCTCTGGATGGCTCTAGAGTCTTGCATTTCTCATCTTAAGATAAACAGGCCAGACTGAGCTACCTGACTATCCTTACTGCTGTAGGAGCGAGTGAACCAAGACTTCATGCACTTATTTTTAGATAAATAGAAAGGGGACAAAAAGAAGGAATTTGAGTGTAGCTGCAAACAAAAGTATCTCATTTCCCCACTTGGCAGTTAATTCTCTAGCAGTCAGAACTCTGAACACATGCTGCTTGATCTACAGTGGCAACCTGTAATTTGTGCAAGAAAGACTTAATTTAGAAGAATGCACATGTCATCGTTTTTCATAACCAAGTAAGAGTTACAATTAGTTTGAGACATAAGCTGTCAAGGGTATCTCCAATAGATGTGTGTGAACAATAAGAAGTTTTTCAGGCAGCTCTGTGATAGAGGCGAGAGAGAACTTTCTCGGTTGTGTAATTAATACTAAACATAAATCCTCCTCCATTTTCTACTTGAATGTCCCATGCTCATTGGAGTACCATCTTGTATAAGTACGCGAGTAAACAGGGAAACCACTGAATTTGCTCATGTTCCACTGAATTTCGTTCTACAGCATTCCATCTTTGGAAAACTGACAAAATAAGTAGCAAGGAACTACTCAAAAGAATGAACAAAGCAAGAAGCACCTCATTTTTTTTTTGTTCATTATCACAGGTGTCTTAATATATCACAAAAATTTTAACAGTATTATTTTATCAAAATATCCTCCAATGTTTGATACACAAGTCAAGTGGATGTAATATCAGGCTGCAGTGAGAATGGGCATGTTGTTAGCAAATAGAGAATGATAGAGCTTGTGATCACGTCTCCATGCCAGATTCCTCTCTTGCTTGTCATTGGTCAGTATGATTCACCAATTAAATGATGAAAGTCTCATTAAGGATTGGTTGCATCAAGAATAAATAAGACACTAACCACTGATCAAGGCGACAGAGTTGCACGGCATATGGAATAGTGGATCTGGGGTGAATTGGTTCACTTTTGAACACAGCAGTGTGTGCACTCCATAAGTCACTGAGCAATACACGTACAATAGAGGAAACATGCTTTCTATACTATCAAACAAAAGCATGAAGACGCGGCCTTCCAGTAAAGCATTCAGCCCTTACATGGCTTGGTCCACGAATGCATATCAAATGCTTTCCAAAACACTGATTCTCAAACATCCTTCCTGTTATTCACTAACTAAATATTGAGAGAGTGAATCAGGTTTGGTGGCATCAGATTAGCCCATCTCCCTGGGTTGCCACGGTCCCCAAACTGGGAATCACCTGGAATGAGAATTGTAGGAGGAAAGAATGGGAGAAGTGGGTTGGGGCACTGATGGTTTGTCCTTCAAAGTCTTCTACCCCCCAGATGCTAGGCACCCTGGGGTGGAAGCCACCTGCCTCCCTGGCACTATGTGTCCTGCTTGGTGGGTTCCATGTGCCTCATCTCTTGCATGGTCTCCTTTGTGGTTAACCATACAGTGTATTAACTTAGTAGGTACTGAGGAAGATGAACATTTTAAAAGTCAAAACATTAAGCAAAAGAGAACTATATTATGGGCAAGTCCCCGGTAGTGAGTGGTTCATAGGTGCCAGGCAGGGTGCACAGGCTCACACACATTCTTGCTGGCTCACGCAGGCAGTGCCAATGTTAGGAGTGATTATCATGCTCCTTGGAAGCTGAGGCAAATTATCTATGCTCACAGGGCCTGTATGCACCCAAACTTCAGGGTCCCCAAATCATTTGCTAGCTGACCCTTAAACCCCATCCACCTCATCGAAACTAAGGCATCTGTCCAGATGCAAAAGCTGATAATTGTGTTCCTGACATCACAGTTTTCAGTAGTTGCCATTCCTTAAAGCAGTGGTTTTTAAACCTGTTTGAATAGAAATGAGGTAAGAAAGCCCCGTGTACTTCCACACTCACAATGCACAGAGAAAGCTCAGCTGGAGCCAGCGATCTCCTCTCCCTCCCCAGAACAGTTAGCCTTTTTTCATGAAAGGCACTGACATTTCCTTTCTAGTCTGTTCCTCGCAAGTGCTGGTTACAGCCCACTAAATGGGTTTCACAACCCACTCACCAGTGCCACACCAATTGCCAAATATTCATCTAAGTGGTAAAGCTAAATCCCTGCACCTGGAATGCCAAGGGCCTCAGGACGGGGGTTCCCATCTCCCACGGCACCTCCAGTGCATTCACTCTGTCCACCATAGCATTTTCCCAAAGCAGTGGTCTCCCAGGTGTTGAGGATGGCTTCACCCATGAACCTCCTGGTCCAACTGGGAGCTCTTGTTCATACTTAGCTTCTCACTACCCCTTGGCCTATTTGGGTCTTCCCTTGTTTAAATCAGAACATACTATTTTACT